>BLKR01014890.1:0-171177 GCA_011170035.1 Teleogryllus occipitalis
CGGACAGACGGTCAGATGTTTTGCTTTAAAAAGGTTTTTTGGTACCACGACCCATAAAACAGGGATTCTGGCTACACCACGTGTTAGAGGATTTTTTTCTTAATTTAGCAATTGAAGTTATCTACTTTTTCGTTTTCAGAGTCCGGCAATGAAGTTTTTTCAGCCACAAATTCTCTATACTACGTATACTACTCTTTCTCTATACTACGTATATGCCTCTATACTCCGTATATACGTACGTATACGAGAAAGTAAAAAGTAGATAAATCCAGTTGCTAAATTACGAAAAAAATATCCTCTATCACGTGATATAGCCAGAATCCATTTTTTGTTGGCCCAAAATACAATTGGAAGCAAAACGTCTTTCCGTCCGTCCATGAACACTACAAGCGCCTAAACCGTATGTAGGATTTTTTCCAAATTGAAGAAACTCCTGTCCATCTCGAACTATTTTAAGCTTTGAAATTTCGAAAAACATTCTTTAAAATTGTGGGTACTTTACCTGAAGACCACCGGACATTTTCATAATTTTTTCAAAAACCGCTCGTAATTTTGTCTTTAAATTTAGTCTCAGAATGCAGTGAAATAAACTTATAAGGGAGGTATAGGTCCGATTTTCACAGTTAACTCTGAAATTTCGGAAATTTTAAAAGTGCGAATTATTTCCGGAGTCTTCCTGCAACCACAAAATTAAAGATAGGTTTTTTTGCTAAAAATGAAATGTTTTGATCATAATCAGATCCTTTAATAAAGTTATGTACATTTTATGAACATTTTGATAGGTTTCGCGCAATATAGCCTGCCAAATTTTCAATTTAAAAAAGTACAAAATCAAGATTTTCTCAAAAACGGCTCCAGATATTTTCTTTACATTTTTGGAATGGATAATGCTAAATGCACTGTATAAGATGACAAACACCATAGTGCTCTATTCTTTTGTTTATTCAAAATTTACACAAATGTACTCTTCTTTAATATTCTTGAAGTAATATTTCGGTTCTGCTATTAGAAAACCGAAAAGCTGAGAACTTGTAAAAAAATGTACTTAAAGCGACGATAGATACCAGCTGGTCAGTGAATGGAGCAAGACATTAAAGGCAGTCCACACCAAGGAAATTAGAAAACTTTGCTACGAGAAAGTCTGTACCATTCTGTAGCACTACTAGTTACTTTCTCGTACACGTACGTATATGTGGGGGGTAATATACGTAGTATAGAAAAAGTTATGTAATGCTGCGCGAAAAAAACGGCGGATTTTCGGCAAAAAAAATAATTGCCGGTCGTTGACAACAAAAAAGTGAATAAATGCAGTTGCTAAAGTAAGAAAAAACTCCCGGGCATGGGTCCGATTTCCAGAATTAATTATGAATTTTTCGAAATTGTAAAATTAGTCATTTTTTTCAACATCTTAAAACTTCAGTATTGAAGATAGAGAGTTTTCCTTCCAATGAAATTTGATGTCCATAAATATTTCTTTCATTAATATCAAGTAGATATTTTTGTAAATATTGGTAGTTTTCGTGCAATAGTGCAGGCAATGTTTGCAATTTTAAAAAATTATAAAAACAAGATTTCCTCAAAAACGGCTCCAAATTGTTTCTTTAAATTTTTGGTATGTCTAATGCCAAACGAACCTCTATTCTTTATATGACATTATTTGAAGGGCATGTACTCATAAATACAATAATTTGACGAAATCGCATCTAGTGTAAATATGACCGACATGGGAGACAAGTCAAAAAACTCACAATTTTTGTAATATTTGAAAACACAAAAGAATAGAGTAATATGGCGTTTATGTCATGGTATAAGGTTCGTCTGGAAATAATCTTCCCAACAACTTAAAGAAAAACAGTCTTGTCTCTCCTTCTTGCATGCTTCCATTTATTGCGGCCCAAAGAATTTTTTTTCGAAATTTTCGCAACTTTTCGGTTTCTAAACTAAATCATATTTTAAGAATATTAAAGAATTTGGAGCAGTTTTTAAGAAAATGGCGTTAAGCGTTACTGTAAATAGGAAATTTGAAGCTCATTTTTACAGGAATCTATTGAGTATTCGAAAAACGTCATTTAAAGTAATTTAAAGAACATTTACTATACATTTGTGTAATTTTTGGAAAAACAAAAGAATTCTCTAAAATGAACTTTATGTCGTATAAAACCATTGCCGCTATCCGTTGGAAAAGTTTGAAGAAAAAAATTGCAGTCGTTTTTGAGAAAATGGCATTTCTGAAAATGCGTAATTTTGAGCTCTTTTGAAAAAAAGACTTGAGTTTTCGAGAAACTTTATTTGATATTATTTAAAGCACATGTACTCATAAATACAGTAACTTGCATAAATCGCCTTTAATATAAATATTACCGACGTGAGAGACAAGTAAATAAAATTACATTTTTATAAGTTTTGAAAAAAGAATAGAGCAATATGGCGTTTATGTCATCGTATACGTTTCGTTTGGCACTAACCTGCCAAAAATTGAAAGAAAAAATAAGAAACAGTTTTTGAGAAAATCGTGTTTTTGTTATTTTTTAAAATTGCAAATATTGCACGCACTAATGAACGAAAACTACTAAAATTTTCATTTCTAAAAAAAATTTCATTTCGAAGAAATATACATGACCTTAATGAAAGAATTATTTATGAACAACAAATGCCATTGGAAGCAATAGTCTCTATCTTAAATATTGTAATTGTAAGAAGTTGCCGAAAGTAATTCATTCTTTTACAATTTCCGAAAATTCAGAGTTAATCGGACTTATGCCATTTTTATAAGTGTATTTAACTCTATTCTTACGCCGACCTGGATGGCCGAGGTGGCTACGAGCGAGTACCGTCTCAGCGCTTCGGTTCGAAGGGTCGCGGGTTTGAGTCCCGCCTTGGGCATGGCTGTTTGTCCCTTGACTTTGGGTGTGTGTTGTCGCGGAGGGCGTCGCGTTCTGCTGACCCCAGATCAGAGGAGTCCGCAAGTGTTTGTCTAGTGTATGGTAGAATATGCGTCCCTTCGGGACACCGGATGTCGGCTGGATAAAAGCCCTAAAAAACTCTATTCTTATAAGAAATTTAAAGAAAAAATTTGGAGCCATTTTTGAGAAAATTTTGAAAATGTATGAAAATTTGTGAATATTTTTAAAATCGCAGAAGTTCGGCTCACGCAAGAACGACAGGGGGCCTTCAATTTGGAAAATACCATACGCATGATTTAGGCGCGAGTTTTGTTCACATACACCAGACGGACGGACGTTTTGCTTTCAATTGGTTTTTCGGCATCATGGGCCCACAAAACAGGGATTCTGGCTACACAACGTGTTAGAGGATTTTGTTTCTTAATTTAGCAACTGGATTTATTCATTTTTCCGTAGTCATGGCTCAGCAATGAATTTTTTTGCGCCGAAAATCCGCGTCGCAGCATTACACAATTTTCTCTATACTACGTATATTACTCCGTTGAACGTATGAATTCGAGAAAGTAAAAATTAGGAAAAAAATTATATCTTTGGTGCGCTTATGCCCTACTGGCCATTAATGGGTTAAGTGCATTCTATAAGAACCAGTTTATTGTTATGCTTTTACACTAAGAAACAAACTAGTAATTTCCCAAACCTAAAAGGTGCCACTATCTACATAAGACCAGTTACGTAATTTTTAAACTCCGATGCTCCTACTTTTTTCTGTTTTATGTTTTTTCGTCATGCTATTTAACTAGAAAAGAGAAGGTTTTGTAAAACTGTGGTAAAAATTGACGATTTTTCTTCGAAAAAACCATATTAGGGGACCATGATATCGAAAAATTGGATAAATCTTATAGCAAATGACTACCTCTAACACATTGTGTAGTTGGAACGCACCTTTTGAGAGTCCTTGAAACCGAACAATTGGTTGACCAGAAAACATTCGTCCGTTCGTTCTTCCTCATATGGGCGAAATTGGCAAAAAGTGCGCAGATAGTGCAATATTTGTTAAGGAGCATTTTACGAACGGTTATCTTAAGTTGTTTTTTGTGATATCTACGTCAACAAAATGCTTTATATACTGCAGTCTTCGCAAGTTTACTTCATTGGAACAATAATGGCGACCGTGTGCACAGTTCTGTTGGCTGTCGCCCTATGTTCTCCATGTGCCTTTGCGCAAGTTGTAAGTGGTACCTCGCTATTGTGTATTGGTAAGTAAAAACACCAGTATTGATTTAGGCGTGTTCTACTTCCTAGACCGCAACTAAAGCCATCTAAACCAGCTAAATATTTAGATTCTGAGGTACCAATCATTAGATGTATAGATGAATATCCCAGAAGTTTACTGTTCTTGCGAGTAGTTTCTGAGCGAGTAATTTTTTCTCCAAACTTTCCGTGCGGATAATACTAATTGCATTGTTGAAGATGACAAAATTAGTTTTGCTGTGTACTTTTGTTTATTTTCTTAATTACACAATTTATATTTTACATCTATCACGCCGTAAATATGCACAATTCAAGGGATTTCTATACATTATTGCAGTTTCTGAGTGGTCGTGCTTCAAATGACTTAAAATAATTTTTTTCAAAAACTCAAAAGATTTCTGTGAAATAGAGCTTCAAATTTTGCATTTACACTAGAATTTAAACAAACATTTTCTTAAAAGCGGCACAAAATTTTTCAATGAAAATTTCCTTATACGATTCTCTTTATTATTCTTGAAGTAATTTGGGTTTACCATTAAAAAAACTGAAAAATTGAAAATTTTCAGAACAATATACTTTGGGTGACAATAGATGGCAGCTGGTAGGGTATTTAGGAAGTCCGAAAAGCTAACTCAGACCAAAGAAATAAGGTAACTCACTTGTCGGAGAAAGTCTGTGCCATTCTGTAGCACCACTAGTTGTATTTCCATTTGATGTTTGCCAGTGATGGATATAGGCATGGGCTCTGTGGGAACTGGCCCCTGGGCGGCAAATATTCTTTAATCCGAAAGATTTTTGTATTCCAAACATTTTTTCTGAGAGGAATTATGATTGCCCGTGTTGATTCAACAAGGGCACTTACGCTCGAACAACTGGCCTGCAAACAACGATATCGTGGATTTTTTTACAAAATTATGAAAATTCAATATTTTTAGAAATGTAACTTTCAGCATCACAAAGCGTATTATTTTACTTTCTTGTATATGCACGTATAAACGGAGTAATATACATGGTATAAAAAAAATTAATTTAATGCTGGAGAAAATAGATTTCGAGATTTCAACGGATAAACACATTTTGGGGTCCTGTAAAAACCAAAAATGTAGTTTTTTAAAACCCCCGTCCTGCTGTGCGTCCGTCTGCCTACCTAGAGTATATGAACAACACTAGCGCCTAAACTATACGTAGGATTTTTACCAAACTGAATTAACTCCTGTCGATCTAACCTCACTCCAAGCTCTGCAACTTTGGAAAACATTCATTAATTTTTGGAGCTAGTTTCCATGAAGCCACTGCGTCATTTTCAAAATTTTATCAAAAATGGCTCCAAATTCTTTCTTTATATTTCTTGTAAGAATAGAGTCAAATGCAGTTATAAAGGTAGTCCATGGGTCCGATTTTCATTGGCAAATCTGAATTGTGGAAAGTTAAAAAAGTTTGAATTGCTTTTGGAGTCTTCCGACGACTACAAAATTGAATATAAAGATTTTTCCTTAAAGTAAAATGTTTCTCCATAATTACATATTTCATGAAGGTCGTGAACATTTTTTGAAAAGGTTAGTAATTTTTGCGCAATATTGCGTGCAATATGTGCAATATTAAAAAATAACCAAAAACAATATTTTCTCAAAAACTGCTCCAATTGTTTTCTTTAAACGTTTAGTAGAGATAGTGCTAAATGTGTACAATAAGGTGACAAATGCTATAGTGCTTTATTGGTTTTGTTTTTTCAAAAATTAAATAAAATGCAATTTTTTTTCTCTCGTCGTTAATATTTACATTAGCCGCAATTTGTTCCCATTATTGTATGAGTACATGTGCTTTAAATAATGTCGAAGTTCCTTGAAAACTCAACAGTTTTCTATAAAGATGAGCACAAAATTCCACATTTCCAAAAACGCAATTTTCTCGAAAATAGCTTCAAATTTTCTCAAAGTTTTTCAACGGATTGTGTTAGTTGCACTGTTTAATATGACAAAGTTCATTTTGTGGAATTATTTTGTTTCTTCAAACATTTCACAAAGATAATTTCGCTACCGTTACCGCGGAAGAAAGATGGTTATAAAATGCGCGAAAAAGGGCGAATTGTCGGCAGAAAATGTATTACAGGACCCTCTCAATGATAAAGTGAATAAATCCATATGCTAAATTTAGAAAAAATCCTCTAAAACGTCGTGTAGCCATAATCCATGTTTTGTGGGGCCTTCATACCGATAAGTCGATTGACGGCAAAACGTCTGTCCGTCTGCGATAAATACGAGCGGCTAAACCGTTCAGTCGATTTTCTCCAAAATTAATATTCACCTGACAATATGTCTCGTGTCCCATTGCATTTGAAACCGATATTACTTTCTCGTATACGTACGTTTTTTCGTGAAAATAAGCTCAAAATTTCCCATTTTCAGAAACGCTCAAAGGCAATTTTTTGAAAGATGACTCAACATTGTTTCTTCAGTATTTTCCAACAGATAGTGCTAATTGAACTCTTTAATATTATGTAAAGTTAATTTTGATGTATTATATATATAATTACACAAATGTATTATTGAAGTATCTCTCATCCCGTTAATATGCACATTTCCATCGATATGTATCCCTTATTACATTTGTGAGTGAAAGTGCTTGAAATGACTTCAAAAGAAGTTTTCTGAAAACTCAATAGATTCCTGTATAAAAGAGCTTCAAATTTCGCATTTACAGTAACGCTTAAATGCCATTTTCTTAAAAACGACACTAAATTTTACAATGCTAATTGCTGTTTAGGATGAGGTTTTACTCGTCTTTAATATTCTTAAAGTAATATTTCAGTTCTACCGTCAAGACACCGAAAATTTGAGAAAATTTCATAAAAATGTAGATTGGGTGGAGATAGATGGCAGCTCGCAACAGTATATGGCAAGACTGAAAACCTAGAACATACCAATGAAATTAGAAAACTAATTAGTGAAAGAAAGTCTGTGCCATTCTGGAGCACCACTTGTCACTTTCTCGTATACATACGTACATACAGAATAATATACGTAGTATAGAGAAAGTTATGGAATGCTGCGCGAAAAAACGGCTGATTTTCGGCCAAAAAAATCATTGATTTTTTTGATTGAAATCATTGAAAATCCCTGATAACGAAAAAGTGGATAAATCCAGTTGCTAAATTAAGAGAGAGAAATATACTCTAAAACGTGGCGTACTCAGAATCTCTGTTTTTGTTGGTCATTGATGCCGAAAAATCAATTGAAAACTATACGTCTGACCATCCGTGAAAACTACTAGCACTTAAACCATACGTAGGATTTTTTCTAAACTGAAGAATCTCCTGTCCTCCTGGCTATAGTTGAAGCACTGGGATTTTGAATAACATTCCATAAGATTTGGGGGTTTCTTTACATAAAGCCCCTGGACATTTTTCAAAATTTTATCAAATACGGCTTCAAATTTTTTCTTTAAATTTCTTGTAAGAATGGAGTAAAATACACTTAGAAAGGTGCCATAGGTCCTATTTTCACGGTTAACTCTGAATTTTCGAAAAGGGTAAAATAATATTTTTTCGGCGTCTTCCTAGAACTGTAAAATTCAAGATAAAGGTTTTTCCTTCAAATGAAATTTTTTGTCCATAATTAGTTGTTTCATTAAGATCATGCACATTTTTTGAAAGTTTTAGTAACTTCTTCGCAATAAGGCGTGCAATATTTGCAATTTAAAAGAAATACAAAAAAATATTTTCTCAAAAGCGGCTCCACATTTGTTCTTTAAACGTTTAGTAGGAATAGTGATAAACTCACAATCAGACGATATAAACGCCATATTGCTCTATTCTTTTATTTTTCCAAATTTACAAAAATGTGTTTTTTGTGTCTGGTCCCTCACGTCACTTATATTTATATTGCCGTAAATTTGTTCACATTATTATATTTATGTGTAGATATGCTTTAACACTTTTTGATGAATATGAGCTCAAAATTCCGCATTTTCAGAAATGTTCAAATTCCATTTTCTCAAAAAATGGCTCCAGATTTTTTCATCAAATTTTTCCGACGGATAGTACTAATTGCGCTGTTTAATATGACGTTAAGTTCATTTTGGTGTATTGTTTTGTTTTTTCATAAATTACACAAATGTATTTTTTTAATATCTACGTTTATTACTTTTAATGTACGCGTGTACAACTTCTTTTTTTTGAAAGATGTTCACAGTAATGACTTATTCAAACTCACAGTAATAAAACATTCAAGGATACTCGTTTATAATTGTGAATGCGTTAATTGGAGATGGTGTTCTTGGAGTCCTACGAGCCTTGAGAGCACTATGTCGCCCTGAGAGTCTAAGTCCTACCTTAGGTCTCGTGAGCCTTAGATCTGCGAGAATTAAGACCCGTAGGCCTAGGGCACGGTGAGCCTTACAGTGGATGAACCTTAAGACTTCAGAGTCCTGAACATTCCCTTCGTTTGCAGGCAGAACCTGTGAGCCCGATTTTAACGGAGACAGGGATGTTTCCTGCATGCTCTACACGCAGTGAGTACTCCTAGCGTAGTCTCCATGAAGTTGCGAGCGAACCCTAAAAGCACACAATTGATAATTTGCTCGTTTCAGGAACAATCCATCTACACCTGAGTACATCGTCCAATCCGATCCGTCGAAGTCTCCCAGCTTTAACCCCGCCAACCCCACGCGCTTCATCATTCACGGTTGGATATCCTGCTGTGATCAGATGGACATTATCCGAAAAGGTATTCCGTGCGCTTGCCAAAAACTTAGCACACGAACAACTGCGATGTTAAGCATTTATCTCTTGTTCGTTACGCAGGTTATATCGACACCGGCAAGTCATGGAACATCGTTGTGTGCGACTGGTCTAAACCAGCTGCCTGCGACTATATCACCTGTAAGAATAACACCAAGAAAGTGGGAGTGTACTTGGCGGGGTTGATTAATTATCTCGTAACCAACCGCGGGCTCAGCCTGGATAATCTGTGTCTGATTGGACACAGCCTGGGCGCCCACATCGCCGGTGTGGTGGGCTACTTGCTCGGCGGACGGGTCGCGGGTATTTGTGGTGAGTTCTTGGCGTGACTCTTAACTGCGATTCTTTCTGGAAGTATCGGGCTCAGCAAACTAAATATGTTTTATTAGGGAGAATGTCTGAAAGTCGCCATGTGTTGGCTATAAGAATATAGCTAGAATGAATGGTAGTGGAAGAACCCAGTAACGTTGTTAGGGTGCAAGAAGGTATTATCAAAACGATAAAACACATCCATTAAAAAAATACCTCAAACAATATTAATACAGTAAATTTAATTAATAGCTAATACAGTAAATTTAACTTGTTTCATATGAGCTTTAAACAAATATCGTCCATTACTTTTATCTAAATATTATTTTGGGAGTATTAATATCCCGTCACTCTTATTGTAGAGATTCAAATTCAATACATTCACAAGAGATGTTTTATCATGAAATTGCTGCACTGCACTCTTGTAGTAATCTAAAAATATGATGTTCCAAAATTGTATTCCTTAGGAGGAATGGGCCTGATTATCAACATTCCTAATTTATTGAATTTGTAGGTTATTTGAGTAACGACATTCGGTAAATGGTGGGAAAATTATGAATTAAAAATTAGTATTATCAGTTTATTGATCATTCGTGGCCCATTTCGTTCGCGACACATTTTCACTTCGCTGTTTCGTTCCTTGTATTACAAAAAAGATTTTGCTTTATTAAAATATATTGAACATGTAAGGCGGTGAAGATACACATCTGTGGGCCGAAGTCTTACAAAATGATTACACTTGACTCTAAAAAGTGGTCTCTGAACAAAGTGCCTGTGAGCTGAGAGGGAAGTTGAGGCTCAAAAGCTGTCATGTCATCGTTGTCGCAGGTCTGGACCCTGCGTGGCCTTTGTACTTCGACACCTGTCTGGAGGACCGCCTCGACACCTCCGACGCCAAGTGCGTGCAGGTCATCCACACCAACGGCGGCGAACTCGGCTGGAAAGAGCCCCTCGGCCACAGCGACTTCTACGTCAACGGCGGCTCCTGCCAAGCCGGCTGCGAAGGCGATATAACCGGTAGGACACTCGCACCCACCCTCACTCCCGACAGTTGGTCTCTCGAACCCGTTACTCTTGCAGTAATTCATGGCCCTTCCCTTTTGTGCCGTTCTTTCAGTTCCTCGATTCCTTCGATTATAAATTGAAAGGAGGAGTGCATTTCGTACTCCTCCTTTCAATTTCTTTTTCAGTTGTACTGTTGTGTCCCCTGCCGATCTGGATGGCCAAGGTGGCTAGAGCGTGTACCGACTCAGCGCCTAGGTCGGAATAGTCGCGGGTGCGAGTCCTGTCGTGAGCATAGTTGTTTGTCGTTTGTCTTTCATGTACGTGTGTCGCCGCGGAAGGCCTTGAGAGTCTGCTGACCACAGAGCGAGAAGCTCGCAAGTTTGATTCATTTTCGTGTTTCCGGGCGTGTCAACTGCTTTGGTCATCAGTCCCGTACGTGTAGTGCATGTTTTCTCGGGAGATGGCGGTGATCTTCCCCCGCTGGATGGGGAGATCCGGCGTCGACCTACCGTCGGCTAGCGGGGTTTCCTCCTAACCAGGACTCTCCCACCAGCGGGGCACCGACCCAGCCGGGACAAGCTCTAAGGTCCCGACCGGTCTCCCGGAGTATGTGGTAGTGTAGTGCATGTTAGTGTGCGAGTGTGTAAAGGGAGAGGATAGGACAGATCGCGCGCGGTCCGTGGCCCGTTTGGTAGGGTACTGCTCCGGCATTCGTCTGGTGTTGATCGGAGAAACCACGGAAAACTACCGATCAGAGCAGCCGGCCGCTAGAATTCTCCTCCAGACAGCAACTGAATTCGACTAAGCTGAACAGCTAGTGTCGAAAATCCTGCTGCTGTCAGGACTCGAACCTAGGACCTCCCGGTCAGAGGCTGCAGTGACATTATTTGATGCACTAAGCCACCGCTCCCGGTGAGAAGCTCGCAAGTCTGTCTAGGCATTTTACTTGTAGAGAGCACACCTCTCAATTACTAGACGTTCATGAAATGACCACTAATACTTTTATAAAAATCAAAGCAGTCTTTGGTTTCTGGATACCACAAAGGAAGACTGCCAACTTTCAGGTACGTACTTTCTTTAATTTCCGATTGCTTACCAGTTTGATATCGCTGAAATTCATATTTTCTTTCCCTATAGCCGGTAATTATTGCTGCTTACAAAAAACTTAGGAAATGCATTAAGTATCCTCTGTATAAATTCATGAATTACGAAGAATAGATTCCGATTAGGATGAAATGCAGCGTAGGTACAAGTATGTTTTAGTAATTTGCATTTTATGCGAAATTATGGCATGTAATTAATGCGAAAATAAATAAATTCAAACAAGACATAAATTGAGTACTTGAAGTCAACATCATTCAAAGAAACTGATAGTTTTAAATTGAATATCATGTAGTCTATATAAAGGAGAAAAGAGAGAAAGAATCTTGGGGTTGCCGTGACGCATGTGGTGGTGTTCTCAGGTGCCTGTTCGCACAACCGCTGCCCACTCTACTTCGCCGAGTCGCTGTACTACCAGTTGGGGGACGGGTTCGTGGGCTGTCAGTGCGACAACTTTTTAGACTACGTGCTGGGCAAGTGCAGTGGGAACAATCACGTGTCCATGGGCGAATGGACAATCTGTTCGTAAGTAAATTGCTAACGGAATTGACCGTTTTGCAATGAATTATTCTGCTTCTTGTAAATTCATGTGTCTCATACACTTTTTTCAGACTTACTGACTTTCATTTTGTTTTAAATCATGTATACTAACCATTTAATTAGGAACGATGATACATTACCGTCTGCTGTAGCTGATGCTTTCAGACGAAAGGGTTTGCAATTTTAGGAAATCAAGGATTTCAATGAAAATTAGACCTGCACCATTTTCTTAAGCGTCCTTTACCCTATTCGACAAAAAAATTTAATCAGAAATTTTTAAAATGTTCCAGGGCTTCACATAAAGTACCTCCCCCAAAAAATTAAAATACGAGTTTCAAATTTAAGGAGACGCGACATCAGTCAGAGCATTTGGGAAACATTATTTTTGGAGAAAATTGGCTGAACGATTGAAGCGCAGGTGTTGACCACACACAAACAGACGTTTTGCTCTCAATTAAGTTTTCTGTATCGAGAACCCACAAAACATGGATTCTGACTATACAACGTGATAGAGGTAGTTCATTACCACGGCCCGGAAAGTACGAGTTTTTATTGTTTACTAGTTAAGTGCTGTGTGTTTACAATCCTGAAACAAAACGCGTAACGGTATTGTTAATACCCTAGCGGACCTTTCTGAAAATGTACACCCTCGGGCCTTTTTATGTTCTCGTATACATACGTATATACGGAGTATTCTACATAGTATAGAGAAAGTTATGCAAGGCTTCGGAAAATCTATTTCAAGATTTCAACGGAAATACGCCTGATACCGAAAGGGTTTGTTTTGTTATTCAAAACGTCCGTCCAAAACATTGCTAGAAAATTATTTTTTGGACTTGTCTCGGACGGCGGTAATATTTACATTGGAGGGGACTTCTTCACATTATTGTGCTTACAAGTACATGTTCTTTAAACAATGTCATAAATTTTTCGAAAGTCCAACCGTTTTCTGATAAAATGAGCCGAAAATTCGGCATTTTCAGAAACACTGAAAATTATTTCTCTTAAAAATGGCTCCATTTTTTTTCCTTCAAACTTTTCGAATGGGTGGGGCTAATTGCACTGTTTAATATGATGTAAAGTTCATTTTGATGCATTCATTTGTTATTTCAAAAATTATACAAATGATTTTTTTTAATAACCATCACGACGTTAATATGCACATTTGCACCGATTTGCAGACATTATTGCACTTCTAAGTAGAAACGCTTCAAAAGACTTCAAATGAAATTTGTCGAAAACTCAGTAGATTCTTGTGAAAAAGATCTTCCAATTTTGCATTTACAGTAATACTTAAACGCCATTTTCTTAAAAAGGCACTAAATTTTTGAATGAAAATTGCTACTTAGGACGAGGTTTTACTCTTATAATACAGTCTTAAAGTAATATTTCTATGTACTGTTAGGAAACTGTAAGGTTGAGAAAACTTTTTTAAAAAAACGTACTTTTGGCGGCGACAGATGGCAGCTGGCAAGAGGATGGGACAACACCGTAAAGCAAGTACTCTCCAAGAAAATTAGAAAACATTACTACGAGAAAGTCTGTGCCATTCTGTAGCAACACATGTTGCTTTCTCGTATACTACATACGTATAAGAGGGAGTAATATACGTAGAATAGAGAAAGTTATGCAATGCTGCGGAAAATCGATTTCAACGGAAATACACGTTTTGGGATCCCACAACACTGAAATGGTATATTTTCTCGAAATATCCGTCCGTCCGTCCACACTACTAGCACATAGACCATCCGTACGATCTTTTCCAAATTGAAGAAAACCCTGTCCATCTGTCTCTAGATGAAACTTTGAAATTTTGTAAAACATTCTTTAAAATTTGGGGGTCCTTTAAATGAAGCCCCTCAGATACTTTCAAAATTTCTCTCAAAAACTGCGCCAAATGTATTCGTTAAATTTCTTGTCAGAATAGAGTAAAACACACAGGTCCGATTTTCAGAGTTTACTCTGAATTTTTGAAAATTGCAAAAGTTTGAATTTTATTCGGCGTCTTCCTACAATAACAGAATAAAAGAATGAGGTTTTTCCCTTGAAATGAAATTTGTACTGCATAAATAGGTTTTTCATAAAGGTCATGTAAATTTTTTAAAAATGTTGGTGGTTTTTGTATGTGCGTTCAACATTTGCAATTTTAAAAACAACAAAAACAAGATTTTCTAAAAAACGGCTCCAATTTTTTTGTTTGAATTTTTGGTATGGGTAGTGCCAAATGTATCCTAAACGCTAACGTAGATGCCATTTGCTCTATTCTTTTGTTTTTACAAAAAATACAATTGTTTTTACTTGTCACTCGCTTCGATAATATTTACATTAGACGCGATTTCTTCGCATTATTAGATTTATGAGTACATGTTCTTTAAATAATGTCATAAATGTTCTCGAAAAATCAACAATTTTCTGTTGAAATGAACTCATTCCTTAAATATCATGGAGCTATGAATTCATGGAGGTGCCGTTACCAACCTCTTCCATGTTCAGAAAGTGAAGCCAGTCTGCCATATTGGTGGGTCAAAACCACGTCTATTAAACTAATTCCTGCTGTTACTACAGGCCTAACAATACGTCATACACGATACTCAACAAACACCCACACAAATGTACAGACGAAAAGGAGTTCTATCAAAATCGTGTTCTTGGAAATGAGCCTGCTGTAATTGCTAGGCAGCCAATTCTCTCTTTGTACAGCTCTAATCCTCAATGCTTTCCGCTTTGGACCTGCGGGAAATCTTTAAGAAAAAATTCTCGAATAATTTACAAACTTACTAAATGTTCCAAATTACATAGCGTGGCTACTTACCTGTCGAAAATATTTCCGGTTTTCCCATACGGTTTATACAACTATTGCCACACAAGTGACCATAGCGAACTGTTACAAAACGCTAACTATTCTGAACAAAGCTTTTAAATATTAAAAACGATGGCAAACAACACAATTGAACGTGAGCACGGCTGCAAGCCACAGAGCACTCGCATGCAGTTTGTCTACACTACAAGCTTTCTGAACTCCAACATGGCGGAGGTGGCTTCAAGTTTGTGACGTCATGCCATCTTCTTGTGTTGTTAGCTCCATGTTAGATACACACGCTGGTTGGTTTATCTGACATCATATTGACAAATAATTACAATGCGTCTTTTCATTTATTCGCAACAAAAAGTATAAATTCTCATCGTTTATATCGCTTTTCACCTAAAGCATTCATCTCTATAATTGACATTGCCCCTTGACATTGACATTTCTAAATCAACAAAGACTGCTTTGAATTGCATAAAAATTAATAAAACGTACGTTTAATTGTTTATAAATATCTTGCTAATACATTAACTTTTTGTTGCAGAGCTATAGGCACCTACTTCCTGAAAACGAACTGTAAATCTCCTTACGCCCTGGGCAACATCGGCCTGTAGACAACGATTTCGTTTCATTAACTATTTGTATTGCAACTATCGGTCTAGATGATTTGTTTTTAAAAGTGCAGATGACTTTTAAAAAAAAGATTGGCAGACAACTTGTTATGTCTCGTCAGAATTTACTAATCAGCTAAAATAACAGGCTTCTTTCTATTTGGATCTCAGGGCAATGGAAAACTTACTCGATTAAGAAAATGGAACGTGACAAGAATCCCTGAACAAAAAAAACACCCATATATTAAAAAAAATTAAATCAAATACAAAAAAAATATAAAATATGAATACTCTAAAAGAAAAAGACAAATCACAAAATGCACTTAAATAATTCTTAGGAAACACTTTCAATTCACAATAAATCACTTCTTGGATTTACACAACTCTTTTACAACTTTTGCATTTAAAAATTAGCAAAAATTCACAATTTACATTTTACACTTTTAAATGAGGTCATAACTCTCTTTAATTTGTTTAACTGTCTAGTATTTAGATTGACTCTCAAATAAAACGGATCTTTAAAAACAGTTTTCAATTTTACTAAAGACTGAAAAATTATGCAAGATACAAGATAATCTACTTGAATTCCATCATGCCATCCCTTTAAATTAAATTACATAAAATAGGCCTTTCCTGTAAATTAAATCCTTTCCATTACTCAACTATTCAACTAATGGAAATATTAAAATTACCCTTTCTATTTCCATCAACACAGGAATTTATGTATTAGTCCTGGACTAGTTTCTTTCGCAAAATGTAGAAAATTTATCGATCTTACTTTTGATGAGCTAGCTGTTCTTACCCTGAATCACCTCCGAAGACTGCTATGTAAGAGTAAACCTGAATTTCGCTCTACCTCGGCGCACGCCTCAGGATACAGCAATTTTCAATTTACTCGCAGGGCGACAAGTAATTCAGTGCAATGTTGACAGAAGAAACCCAGAATATATTTCGGAATCTCACCCATGATTAAGATACAAATCAATTAAAAGTCCAAAACTAAAAAGCTGAAATATAATCGTTGCGCATTGGCACGATTTAGTAACAAAATTACTCACGTTTCTACCCTCTTAAATTTGCATGAACTAAATTTACATTAACCCCTATAGAGCTTTGCGATGCTTCTAACGATCCGAGTATCGTTCAAAGGCCAAATGTTAGCGTTTTCGTAGAACAACTCCAATACTGTTAAGTGTTCCTTCTCGCAGCGGTGCAGTCGAAATGAGAACGAATCGAGCGTTACGTGGAGCGACCTGCGTTAGTCACCCCTCCTTTCCCCTCGCTAACCCGGCATTTACCCCTCGCAAGTCACGGTCGGCGTCTACTCCCCTCTTTGCGCCTACGTCACGCCGTGCAATCTCTAGGGCTTCTTATTATTCTTAGGAAGTGCGTTCATGTATTTCACGCACGTGAATGTATTTATTTGATTTGTTTTTTGGAAGGGAAGACGACAGCAACTTCCGCCATAGCTTAGTCTATCTTGTATGGTCCATAGTGGGTCAGGTATTTGTAGCAAAGCCAGATGGTCCGTACAATCGATTTATTCATAACTATGCCAACCACACTAAAGTATTCTTATCATTACTTAAAAATAAAGCAAAATGTGAGTGGAATGAGTCTTACAGAAGCTTTTAACACCATTAAATCGGAATTTTACAAATCGTGTATGCGAATGTTTCCATCTTTTGAACACGAGTTCGTTTTACAGACGGGCAGTAGCAATTGTGGGATGGGAGCTGTCTTGTACCAAGTCACAGACGGTAAAGAGAAGATCATTTCATTGAATAGTGGGGTGTACAAAGAACCAGAAGTTGCAAATACAACTTTTGAAAAAGAGCTAGATTCGAATAATTCGTGTGTGTACAAAAGAGTACCTGATGGGTAGAAATTTCAAAATTACGCCAGACAACAAGGCCTTAACGATCTGTAATTTTTGTAATGCGCCCTTTTCGTAAAAGTGAAGGTGAACTCTGGTTGCAGTAATTCTCTTTTAAAGTTGAACATTGCCCAGGGCAAAGTAACTTGATACCAGATTTATTGGGCCGCAACGTTAACATCGACTGCGTGGATAGGAAGGAGAATCTAATTCCGACGACTCTCATTGTAGTAGACATCATGAATATGCCTGGTCTCACCTGGGAGAATGTAGCTAGGTTACAAGATAACGACCCTAGAATGCCCAAAGTTATGCAATTCGTTAGAGGAGAAATGGTCCGAGAGGATGAAGACGGAAAGATATGAGAAGTGGGCCCACTTCAATGGAAGTTGGAAGGGAATGTAGTTTTGGTTAGAGTCAAGGAGAATCCTGAAACTTATCGTGTCTGGATACCTCGAGATATGTGAGTAGGCATCATCTGGCTTTGTCACACATACTTGATACACTTCGGACCAGATAAGGTAGACCAAGCTACGGCGGAAGTTGTTTCTTGGAAGGGAAAACGTCGGCAAGTCAAAGAAGATATAGCCAAATGCCCAAAGAAGATATAACCAAATGCCAGAAGATATAGGCAAAAGATATTGCCCAAAGACAAAACCGGGAGCGGTGGCTCAGTGTATCAGCTGAAATCACTGCAGTGCCTCTAACCGGGAGGTTCTAGGTTCGAGTCCCAATGGCGGCAGGAGTTTCGACACAAGCTTTTCAACTAGGTCGAATTCAGTCGCTGTCTAAAGAATTCTAGCGGTCGTCTGTTCTGATCGGTAGTTTTTGTGGTTTCTCCGGCCAACACCAGGCGAATGCAAGAGCAGTACCCTAAAGAACGGGTCACCCATAAATTTTCGAACAACAAACGAAGTTGTATTGGAACATTGTACTAAGACAGTGTAATTCAGAGAGATTTTTCAATTAGCACATATCTTAGGATCGTTATGGCTAACAAATATAATGTTAAGAGCCATATAGAATGGGCGAGTAGTAATGAGGAAGAACCCAAATTAGGTTAGGAGCAGGAGGGATTAAGAACAGTGCTTGCACTGGTTATAGAAACTCGGAACCCAGTTAGTGAAGTTGAAGCATCCCTCACTGAATCAGAAGTCATTCCTATTAGAGAGTCGACGGATGTTCAGGGACAAGTTGATAGGGCAAAAGAACTCACGGAAGGATTGATGCAATTCATGCGACAGATCGACGGGAAATTCCAAATGCAGGCGCAAACTCTAAAAACATAATACTATATTAGCGGAGAGTAATTCCCAATTAACTGGAAACCAAGCTCAATTAGAGCCCAAGTAAACTGAAAGTCATTCCCGACTAGAGAACAAGCTAATTGAAAGCCAAACTCTACCAGAAAGTAGGTTAATTGAGAATCAAACTCTGAAAGTAGGATTACCTAGAACTAAAATCAGCAATTCCTGGAACAATTTTCACAATGAGAAGGGAATCTGAGAGCAGAAATTTCTACTATTTCTGAAAGGTTGAAGGGAGAGTTGAAAGTAGTAATAGGTCAGGACCTCATGACCTAGGAGACTAAATTAAAATCGATGATTGTAGAAGTAAAAGAGACTAAATAAGGCGAGACTGTGAGACATCGAGACTGCGTCGAATTTATTGCCAGACAGGATACTAGCGCAGGAAGCGTCGACGGAGAATTTAAGCGGTCGACAAATGTGGTATAAATCAGGTTAGGGATTGCCGTCACGAAAGCGTAAGCTGCAGGAGGCAAAGCTTCAATGTGGTATTACCGAGCTAACCGAGGAAGTCGCTTGTCTAATTTGCCAGAAACGTCAACTACAAAGATCCAAACGATGGTTAGCATCCCGCACAACTTTACGTTTAGTGCAGATGAGCACGAACCAAACCGTGTTTCATGAAAGCAGTCGAAAGCTATTTTCCAATGAACCATTGTCCTGAGGAAAATAAAGGTAGGATGTGTACCTACGATATGTTGTAATCTAACGCAAAGTTGTGGGCAGATACGTTAGAATCTCCTCCAAAGACATTAGTGGAGTTTAAAGAGAAACATTTCGCACCTTACTAGAACTATGAAAAACAGACGAATTTTAAAGTTTGCCTTTTGTTTGGATCCGGGTACAAAAGTACCATAAGTATGTAGGAATATACTACTACCAATTTAGCGGGAATGAAATTATGCACTCCAGCCATGCTCGAACAAGAGAGAGAGTTCGTTTGTTTATTTATTAATCAAGCATTTCCCTTGAAATACGCAGAGTCTTTTAAAATATATGTTGCCTATGTGTGCAGAGAAACGTCTCACTCAGCTAGGATATTATAAGAATACTTTTGAATTGAATGAAAGGTTTAGCAAAGTGAAACCTCCAGAGAAAATAGCTGCAACTACAGTAGAGTCCTCGGAACAATTCCAAAATAATAGGGATGTTGAAAATAATGGGAAAGAAGGTCGTTGTATGGACCTTAAAGAAGAAATAGTGGCTGGCCTAGAACTAGATCTCGCGTTAGGAAAACGAATGTTCAACATTAGATCAAAAATATCTCGAATTGTGCTAAGAAGAGTGAACCAGGAACTTCACATCAAAATGAGACGGAAAAAAGGTAAGTTTCACCGCCTAGCCATCCCGGGGAAAACCTAAGCTTAACTTCTGATCAAGAGGTGAGAATTTTATCCATTGAATTATTTCAATTTAATGAGATACCTTGGGAGTGTAATGTTTCAATTGAAGCTACCATTAAGATAGTTTCCTCTTACCCAAGTGGAATATTGTAGTACGATCGCACAGGTCTTAGTGGATACCGGAAGTATGTGCTCGGTTATTTCAAATGAACTGTTCGACGAAATCAACAAGTGAGTAGATATACCGTTCTTACCATAAATAAAATCTTACTTAATAGAAATCACGGAAATACTCCGGATTCATTCATAAGGGCATGACTTATGGTTTCAATCTGGTGGTTTCAAACTGATGTCTTTGGGCTTGGAGAATAATGCAGCTGTGTTGATCCAATGCTTAGACGAAGCCATCAACAAACATGTGTGCGAGTGTATCGTCGTTAACATTGATGACGTGCTAATGTAATAATCTAAAATCTAATAATAATCAAAACATTTGAAGATCATTTACGAAATTTAGGAAAATGCCAGTGATTGATAGGGAATAACTTACAGTTGAACATTGAAAAGTCAAAATTTCACTTTGTAGAGAAAGAGAGATAACTGGTCAGCCCTTGCCGCCCCGCTCTGTTGTTGCTTGCTGTTTCCTCTTCCGCCACTCTTACATCGTCGAGCGACAAGCCTACAAGCGACTAGCATACAAGTGCGGAAAACAAAAGCTAGGCTTCCTCATTTCGCGCCGACAAGTTCTCAGCACCTACAGTTCACTTTCCCTCCGAAGGATTCTTTGGTGATTTATTTAATTAAATTAATGATAGATGTGATTATACGAACAAACTGATGATTAATCCTATATCATTTATTCTCTATTCAAGGCAATACTTCATATGGCATCGTGTAATAGATAGTATGTGTTAAAAAATGTGACAAAAAAACTCTCTTCTGCTCTAAGAGACATGAGAAACCGAGGAGCCCAAACCAACACCCGCTTTTTGACGCTGAAATAGACACGAGGAAGGTGCAAGATACCTGGTCCTTTGAAAGATGTTAAACTAGTGCTGCTAAAACAGCATGTACTTTCTCGCCCGTACTATCAGGCACAATTTTCGCACGCATGATTTTCTCCCCCATACGTCACATACAGTTTTTTACTGTTTTTGACTAAATAAATAAATAAATAAAACAATTACGCGAAAAGTACTCCTATTTTCGAAAAATTGTGCAGGGCCTTACTTCAAAATCTATCTTTAAGGAACAGATTTCATTAAGGAAAAAAGTTATACCTTCACAATTTTGATTGTAGGAAGACGCCGAAAAAAGTTTGAATTTTTGGAATTTTCGAAAAATCAGGGTTTTTCGGGGAACATGAGACCTGCACCATTCTCTTAAACGTCCTTCACATTATCCAACAAAAAAATTAATAAAAATGGAGCCTTTTTTTTACTATCACGCCTTACGAATTCTTAATAAGAAGTGAAAGTTATGTAATTATGCGCAAAAAACGGCGAATTTTCTAGTGATGATAGAAAAACTTTTATAGCTGGGTTCTGATAACGAAAACGTGGATAAATCCTGTTGCTAAATTAAGAAAAAAATTATCTAACTCATGGTGTAGCCCAAATCCATGTTTTGTTGCATCCTGATACCGAAAAGTTCATTGACGGCAAAACGTGTGTCCGTCTGTCCATCTGTCCATCTGTCTGTGGTCAACGCCAGTGCCCAAACCGTTCAGCCAATTTTCTTCAAAACTGATACTCCCCATTGTTCTAGCTGATGTAGCGGCTCCTGAAATTTGACACCGATATTTTAATTTTGGGGAGTACTTTACATGAAGCCTCTCAGACATTTTCAAAATTTTCAAAAAAATTGTTCAACATTTTTTGATTCAATTTTGTTGTAGAATATTGGGAAGGACATTTAAGAGAAAGATGCAGCTATCATTTTCTTTAATATTCCCGATTTTTCTTAAGTTGAAAAAAACAATTTCAAAACTGCAAAATTGAAAATAGATATTTTGGCCTCGAACAAGGTCGGTTGTACAAAATTAGCACTTTAAATAAGGCCATGTACAATTTTTTTGAAAAATGAGTGGTTTTCGCGTGATTTGCAATCGAAATTACGAAAATTTTGTTTCTCAAAAACCGCTCCAAATTCTTTCTTTAAATTTTCTCCACATATGTAATAAGGGACGATAAAAAATATGGTGCTAGTCCAATTTTCAGGTATTGCTCTTGGTGGTATGAGTGCCCGCAAGTTAACTCTGAGGATGTGAGATCGGCTCTCCAATAGGAAATAAAATTGCTGTTTAAAACACTTTTGCTGGTTTATATAGTAATATAATATTGCGTAGCATTTAGAAACAATGCGAGAAAGTATGTGATTTGGCAGCTCCACTAGTTTTTAAATTTTAAAATGTCCTAGAGGCTTCATGTAAAGTAAACCACCTAAAATTAAAATATCGATTTCAAATTCAAGGGGCCGTTACATCAGCCAGATCAATTAAATATCAATTTTGGAGAAAATCGGCTAAACGTTTTAGTCACTAGCGTCGTTTACAAACAGACGTTGTGCCGTCATTCGATTTTTCAGTATCAATGACCAACAAAACATGGATTCTGCCTACACCACGTGTTAGAGAATTTTTTTCTGAAATTAGCAAGTGAATTTATCCACTTCTTTATTACCAGGGACCTGTAAAAAGAGTTTTCTACCAAAAAATCACCGTTTTTCCCACAGCATTACATAACTGTTTCTACTGCGTAAGCGGTAGCGAGAAAGCAACTAATGGTCCTAAAACAGCACGTACTACTTCGTCTTTGCACACAAAAATTTAGTGAATTGTACATACTTTTGAAAAATTGTAGATGAACTTATTTCAAAATATTTAAGGAACAAATTTCATTAAGGATATAATTTTTATCTCCGTAATTTTCGTTGTAGGAAGACGCTGAAAAGAATTTTGAATTTTTGCAATTTTCAAAAATTCAGACTTAACAACTAACATAAGAACCTGCACCACTCTCTTAAACGTCCTTCATACTATCCAACAACAAAATTTAATCAAAAACCGCCATTATTTTGAAAATTTTAAAATGTCTCAGGAGCTTCATGTAAAGTATCCCCGAAAATTAAAATATCGTCTTCAAAGTCAATGAGCCGCAACATAGGTTGAGGTATATCTTTTGAGGTATATCAATTTTGGAGAAAATCGGCTAATCGGTTTAACCGCTAGCATTGTTCACAGACGGACGTGGTTTGCCGTCACTCGAATTTTCGTATCAAGAACGCACCAATCATGGATTATGGCTACACCACGTGTCAAAGATTTTTTTCTAAACTTAGTAACTAGATTAATCCCCTTTTTTTGTTACCAGGGCCGTGTAATAAGAGTTTTTCTGCCGCAAATTCGCGTATTTTCTCACAGCATTATATAACTTTCTCTCTTTTCTGTAACGAGAAAGTAAAAAGAATTAGTACGAAATAAAATGAGAAGAAATTTAAGAAATGTTTATTACTCAGAAACATTTACCAACGTTTAACCAAAAATCACAGAACTGATAAGTACTCTTAAAAACATGTATGTATTATGACCAGCTGCTTAAACGAAAATTATCTTTGATGTATGGTTACTGAACTTCAACGCCACAAGATTTACCCATTTCAATGACGTGCATGAGTTACAACAAATCATACATTTTACAACTTTATTTTTGATGCAAATAAATTCTCACTATTTTTTATGTTCACAAATGAAACCACGGAAGTGCGACACCCAAACATATAATACAAAGAGCGTAAATTGGTGCGCCAGTGGCAAAAGGAGTCACATGAACAGTAGCGTGAACCTACAGCTAATGTTATCGGTATGTCTCAGCACGTAGAACACAAAGCCGTCCCGACCAAGCTGTTTATAACCTTTTGGTGGCCGTTGAACGAGAGTGTATGGAGGGAATACGTGAGACCCGCTGACTTGCAAGCACGACACTATACACTTTGGCATTGAGGCGTAATCACCAACCATCGAATTCGTATTTCACTAGATACGATTTATGAGAGCTGGTTATTTCCCTTCCTTTCGAATCTCTTTCCTTGGCTGCGCCACCCGGTATTCAAAATGTCACCCCAACGATGCCCAATTGCTTTTGGGAGTAGAAAAGAAAGGATGAGCAAAACAGGAGTGAGTAGTGGGTGACCATATCTCATTTCATATGAGCGGTGAGGAACTTTAAAATTACCCTGATCCGCCTAAATGCATCTCCAGTTTGATGTAATTAGATCGTCTATTCAGAGAAGCGCAGCAATTGCCCCTAATGCAACATCATTTTTACCGTACCACATTAACAACAACATATTTTCCACTGAGAACCGCCCGTTCGATTTTGCAGTATTTCAGAACCAATTTATTTGCAGTATTTCAGAAGAATTCGCCGGAAATTGGTCGACGATGGAGCCGTTTTTTGCATCAAACTTTTCCCGCCTGGCGTTGGCGATGGACCCATCTGATATCAGACACGTATACATACAAGCCGTGGAAGCGAGCATTAGGGAAATAATACTGATAACACTGATACTGATAATAACTTTAACAATTATAATAATGATAATGATAAAATATCATTTTATTCGATCGCTTATAAGCGATATAGATCAGTTTTCGAAATAGATTGAATGGCTCTTCACTATATCCTTTGTAACAATATTCCTGCAGTAAATAAAAATGGCTATTATATCCCACATAATATAGGACATAAGTCAATAAACAAGCTTAGGGGACTCAGGGTATCAACTGATGGCACTCTGATCGGTAGGTTCCGAGTAGGTTCCGAGTCCCGACGGTGAGAGGTTTTTCGACACTAGCTATACAGCTAGGTTGAATTCCGTCGCTGTGTAGAGATGAATTCTAGCACCAGTCTACTGTGATCGGCAGTTTTTGCTTGATTTCTTCGATCAAGATCAAGCTAATGCCGGACCAGTACCCTAACAAACTAGCCACGGACCGCACGCGATCTTTTCTTCCTCTTCACTGTCCTACCATCACCCACTTATTTAAACACATGCATTACACTGCCACACAATTCGAGAGTCTAGAGCTTGTCCCGGCAGGGGCAGTTCACCGCTTATTGGAAAACCCCGCAAACAGACATGTCGGTCGACCCCGGATCACAGCATTCGGTGTGGCCCGAATCGCCGCCACATCCAGCGATAAAAACACGCACTACACTCACGAGAATAATGACAGCAGTTGACGCACCCGAACACACGAAATAATCAAAGGCAATAAAATACCCTTCAACCTACGAGCAGTTAGAAAAATATCCAAATGTTAAAAATGGAATCTGAGAAGATATTACATTTATTAATTACATATATTACATTAAGTTAGTGTAATACCGCGCTCGTGCTCCTACGCTCGTTAATTATCAACTGAGAATCATCTACTTGAATGAAGATAGATTACTACACAATTGAAATATTAAAGAGGGGAACGCAACTGAACATTTAATTTACGAGTATATTAGTACACAGGAGGAATCAACCCCATATTGATGTACGTCTTAGGTCTCGGGCACCTCCAGTAACAGTATGGACCGCTGTTAGCTATGAGTCACGAATACCTTTCTCATTCGTGAAGAGCTCACTAAGTGACCCACAATATCTTAATGAGATCGTATTCCCATTTTCTACCACTTTTTCGGAGTACTCCTAATGGCATGATAATACCCGACAAGACATCGCAGCCACCCAGTAGGGAGCTTTCCAAAGTTCTGACATTCTACCAAGCTAGGAGAACGTTTGTAACGTCAGCATCCGAGAACTGTACAAACTCTTTGAACACTCCTTCGGTACTTGAAGTTGATTATGAAGATATGATGTGAACGATGGAGCAATGATGAAATGAGTGGCGGGAAAAACGGAAGAAGACCCGATGCGAATCCGCTTTCAAACAACACGAAGTACACAGGGATCGGACCAGGATTTTCATGCGGTCGAAGGACGAATGGTTGCTACACCACAGGTCGCCCTATTAGAGGTTGAACGGGGAATTTTGCGCAAGAGCCCATTCGATCTCAGTGTCACCCAAAGTCGTAAATATTTTGTGTATGTACAAGAAGACGAAACACACCATGTCAAATTTCGCTTGACTCAATGGCACTGTCGGACTATCCCTCTTGATCAGATTGTGTCTAACGTCTATTTACGATGAATATGGTAATTTTGATTAGGTAAAGTTGCGTGACCTAAGGGACGTTTCTTTTTCTCAGTGTAGCGGAGTATATAAAACGACCGGTATTGAAAATAAAGGAACTTTTAAGTTCCTTCCGATGTTTATTCTGCATAAAACTCATAAGTCAGGGAATAAAACAGCATTCCCTGTTACCCCTCCTCGCGGCGTCTACAATTACTTTTCAGATCAGACAATTTGTGTAAAATTGCTGGTAAATTCAAGTAATAGCATCAACGAGATGAAAACTTCTTGTAAGAAACGTAGGCGTATAATGACTTTCAATGTGAGCTTTCACAAAAAAATAAATTGTTTTGATCATTCGAGACCGCTTCCTACATACGGTCAGCTATAACATGTACACAAAGTTCTGACAAATAATATTAGATTACACAACTTCACTTACTTTCCATTTTTGTTCAAACAGAGGTGTACATCTAACGCGGGAATGAGAGAAAGTATTCTGAGCATGAAAGCACGCTGTCATGAAACCTCAGTTCTTTGAACTTTACTGCTCCTTTCGTGACTTTGTGGGTAGCTGAAAACATTGCAAATAAAATAAATGAAAGCAAGGCCAAGGATTCTTGAGTTCAGCACGTGTTCGGGAAAGTACTGTCAAATATCGGTTTAACAGCTTTCACAATACATAGCCTTTCGTTAATGAGTAAGTAATTCAGGAAAAGAATTTCTAAAGTGATTACTCATATTTACACTATTTATTGCTATTTACTTGTAATTATCAATAGTGCTGTTGTAATTATTTGAATTTGAAAATTTTAGGTTTATTCAAAACTTTTATTAGCATTTTATTGCTCCCCACACGGCATGTGCTGTAGATATTGGAAATAAAATTATTGCTACTGTTACCAACATTATTAGAACCAAAAGATCTGATAGAAGATATTTAATTCAATATAAAAGTACAATTCAGAACAAATCAGCAGTTTTTCCTTTAGAGAAATGCACGTACAACTGAGAGCAAAGGCTACTAATGGGGGAAACTCTGCTTCACTATTTGAAGGCGCATTCAGTGATCACGTGGAAACACGTACTCTCTCCCCTGCCCGTGAAGTGGTTGGCAACGAGGGGGGGGAGCAAGGGAGCAAGGGAGCAAGAGCGGGAGGTGGGCAGGGGCGAATCCTTCCGATCATTTGGGGGGGGGGGGCATTATAGATTTTTGTTAAATAATCTACACATTTTTTATTATATTGTATATTATTTTTGTAGTGTATATATGATACTGGCCGACCTGGATGGCCGAGGTGGCTAAGAGCGAGTACCGACTCAGCGCTTCGGTCCGAAGGGTCGCGGGTTCGAGTCCCGCCTTGGGCATGGCTGTTTATCCCTTGACTTTGTGTGTGTGTTGTCGCGGAGGGCCTCGCGTTCTGCTGACCCCAGATCAGAGGAGCCCGCAAGTGTTTGTCTAGTGTATGGTCGAGTATGCGTCCCTTCGGGACGTAAAGGGCAACCGGCTGTCGGCTGGATAAAAGCCCTAGGAAAAAAAATATGATACTGTGTGTTTTTAATAATTACATAACTCCGACATAAATATTTAAATAAATTTTGCCACATAAAGGGAGGTAAAAAACGAAAACTCGAGGCTTTTTGGAGGGGGGGCAAGGCCCCCATGATCCTCCTCAGCGGGGGGGGCACGCGCCTGCGGAGTCGAGAGAGACTATGAGCGGCCACTTCACCGCGCGGCCGCCAGGTGCGCCTCGCGCGTCGACCTTGTTCCCGAGAGGCGCGAGCGGCGGAGGCGGAGAAAGTCCTGAGGGCTGAAGAGCACCGCGCGGTGCCGGGCGTGCTTCAGTCGCTCGCGCGTCGGCAGCCATGGAGTACGCCACCGCCGCCTCCACCGTCGCCTCGTCCGCCTCCATCGCCACCGTCGCCGCCTCCGCGCTGACGACGGCGCTACTGCTGCTGCAGGCCGCCTGGACGTGCGGCGCCGCAGGTACGGCTCCTCCACCACGCACGCACCCGGCGTTGCGTCCTTCACCTTTCTCCTCCCCCCTCAGCCCTTGTCACCGGCCAGGACCAGCGGCACGCTCTCCCACAACCCTCCGCCTCCAAAGAATCCGATGGCCAAGCCTATGACGAACATCTCAGGCACGTATGATATTTCAATGCAAAGTAGCATAACGGTCGGGCTTCTCTAGTGCTTAGCATTTCTTTTGCCTACTCCCATGTTCGCTCGTCATTGCTTTCCATTTGGGGGAATTTTCGTACCACTTGGTCGTCAGGATTAGGACGTGGTTTACCCAATAATCGATGAACGATCGGTAAACTACAAAATGGAGTAGATGAGAAATGGGGGCGTAGTAGGAATTTGACTCGAGTGAATTGCGTTTTGAATGCATAAAACGTGTTATTAAATTCAAGTCCAAGTGGAGGGCAACATCAATTGACGCGTAATGAGATCATCCGGTCAAATAATCACAATATTCACTCTCACACAATTGATGCGTAGCTATGATATAACTATAGAAATACCATATCTCTTTCAGCAAATTGAAATTTTTAACATTTCTTAACCTACTGACTACTAATTGCTTCCAGGAATAAATTGTATATCACCTAGCTGCTCTTTTCTTCTAAAAGAGAATATCTAATTGCAAGAGTAGTGGATGTCATTGTCTGTACTCTTAGTATCAAATGCAGAATCATCATCTACTCATCAGGTAATCACTCGTGGACCTCAATGACCTGAGCCCTAAACCTTAGTAGTAATAACTATTGCTAGTTCGAAGAGGTTTTATCGAAATGTTCATAATAAATATTATTCAGTTCGTTAAGTTTGTACAAGTGTAAACTACAAAATATAACCTATATAATATCATGCTTTCATGTATAGATTACATAGAAAAAGAAACAATATAAAGTGAGAGACAGATTTCGTGATTGTCGAGAGCTTTTGGAATTTTAGTGTTCAGCGAGACATTGGAGAGTGATTTTCTCATTCTTACCCTCAAATATGCAACCCTTAACAGTAGATATTCTGTATTAGTTAATTAATTAATAGCACTCCCTCAAGCAGGGGAGAAAGAAATAGTAGTGGATGAATCACTTGTTACCCTCACGCGTGTAACAAATAACCCCAAAGATGTTCATTTACTACGTCGTGTTTGCAGTTATTAATCTTTTTCGCTTTTAAGGTGAAAGTAGTTCTCATTCAAAATATTATGCCCGCTCCTTCAGTAAACAACCCTACTTCATACACGAGATCAATCTTCTGAAGAGCATCAACCGCTTTCTCTCTCCGATGACGTTTCGTAGCGGGTACCTCTTCACGCAACATGCACTCACCCACGTGGAATCACTTTTACCCCGAAATCTTGAGAAGCAATTTAATAGGTTCTTTTCCTTATATTTTTGACCATGACTTGCCTTCGGTGTGAATTGGAAAAGGAATTTCAAATTCCGTAACAAAACTAATTATTGGAAGAAAATTGTCAGATTATTCCTGAAATAAAACATTTCATAAATTCAAGAAATTATAAAACAACCGTATATTTTTATGAGGAATGTCAGGCCTCCGTAAGATCTCTCTCAATACCACAATACTGATATGCATTTTACGGTCATATAAGAAAAATGTACTGTTTTATATTCCATACAGATCGCCGCAAAAGTTAATAGTTTTATTCATCACGTATTAAACTTCGTTAAATTAACTATAGAAAAAATTGCTAGTTTTGTTCATAAGCGTCGCTTTATTGATCCTTTGGCGGCACTGAGACAATTATACGACATCCTTCTTTTATCTCCCCCCCTCTCTCTCGCACACAGCCATTGCAGCTTTTATACTGAGAGACTTCAACGCTGGATAAGAAAAGAGGCACTGTCTAAGTCTCCAATTTAATTATGTTAGTAATAAACCTATTGATTTATTTCCTTAAGACGACAGGGAACATCTTGAGTCTCTATTTACTGTGTAAAGAACATTCATAAGATTGGTGTAGATGGCTAGGAAATAGAATTTTGTTCCCCAAAACCGGAATGGATGGGTGAATGGATGTATGGAAAGGTTGGAAGAACGGACGGACGGACGGACGGACGGACGGACGGACGGACGGACGGACGGACGGACGGACGGACGGACGAACGATGTGCCACGCCTAACTGCGAGTCTAATCTGTTAGATTCAGACAGTCAGTTCATAATTTTAAGATTAGAGGCGTTTGAGCTGAAACATGGTAAACACATAAGGACTAAGATCTACTTGTGTTGTTCCGGAAGTAATTAAGATATTTTAATTTTTAAAGGACTACATGAAGCCCCCTGCGACATTTTCAAATTTCTCAAGAAGAAAAAAATAAAGGCTGCAAATGTTTTCTTTAATATTTTGCTCGTGTAGAGTGAAGTACGTTTATTAATATGTCATACCGATTTTAATTTAAACATTTGAAATTTTGAAAATTCCACAAGTTTCAATGTTTTTCGAACAAGTCATTCACTTCTAATATTAAAGGCAGAGATTGTTGAGTAATGACATTAAGAGGAATAGTTTCGATATGCCGCGCATTCCTACTGGTTTTAATTTAACAATAAACTTCAAAATCGCTTAGGTTAATCCTTGCAGGTTTCTCTAACTTAATATAATTTATATGTTTACTTTTCTAATTACATTTTACAGTTTGAATAAACTGTTTCCAAAAGAAAAGGTCATATTTGCCGAAAAATAAAGGCAGATTAGTATAAAAGTGTTAAGATAATATAGTTTTCCAGTTTTTAAAGCGACAGTTCAAAGTTCTTGATTAATTTAATCATTACGAATGAATCGAGAGGCTTTTAAAGTCCGTGGGAGAAATTCATTTTGAATTCCTTGTATTTTGTATTTATAATGAACTAATAAAGCCCGAGAACTTCTGGAGCATAAAGTGATATTTCGATCGTTTTAAGTCCGCTTCTTGTATCACAGTATTTTTTACTGCTCATCATTAATTTAAAAAATGATAAATAGATCTGAGATATTAAATACGCTATTTCAAGTGAAGAAAATTTCAACATTCTAACCTTTTACATTCTAACCTGTGCTGTTTGTATTAACTCAAGGATAGTGATCGAAGATAGTAAGTCTGAAGGAAACGAGCATTTTGAGAGGCTTCGACAAAAATGAGTCCGAAATCCTCGGTAAGACCTACAAGACGCTGCCTCCTCGATCAGCTCTCACGAAACCTTGGCGTGGAGCAGATCATCGGCCTGGAACGAGACTCAAGATAAGTTGCCACGAACATTCATAATATGCAGATAATACAGATAGACTCGTGTAAAAGAAGAGAAACGCACACGGAAAGTTTTCTAGGTACTCTAAAATGTTCCACGCGTTGTGAAAATAGAAGGGACATCAGGCAGAGTTGATCTCAATTGTTGCGCTTCATTTGTTCCGCCTTTTCGCTAAAGTTACTTGGCGTGCAACACTTCTCGAAGAGGTTAGGAATGGTGACAGTTACACAGTTACGAGTGCTCACGCCTACGTATAAGGAACGCCAATCTACAACTTTTGAAAAATTATTATAATTAAAAATGTATCACATTTGACTATACTATAAAATTCATTTTGATTATAATCCAAAATATTTAGTTACAAAATTATAATAATTATTCAAATTCTTCCTTTACCTCCTGTTTTTTCCTATTACTCCATGTTAATGATGTTGGACACATCATTAATATCATTAATAATAATAATAATAATAATAATAATAATAATAATAATAATAATAATAATAATAATAATAATAATAATAATAATAATAATAATAGTGTAATAACTTTGCTACAGTCCCAGATCATTCAAAACTGGAAAGTGCAAGACATTGCGCAAATGCGAGCTGTTCCCAATAAAGCAAAGTATTGTAGAAGTACCGACTGTGCCTTTATCTGCTCCTTAGGAAGTTGGTTGCGAACCGAAGTAGGCTTTATAACCAACCGATTCATAACATCTTTAGTCTTTAATTACAAGAATAATATTAATACTAATAATATTAATAATATAATAATGACAATAGTTTATCACTTATGCGTTTTAACGACATTTTTAACGATATGCAAAACCTTTAACGATGCGTTAGAGAACATGTAAGAGTATTATAAAAAAAAAAAACAGTCGAAATATTAGATTGACATTTTGAATTTGTCTCCCCTCCCGAAGCGCTTCCGCGAGGCTCAGCGCGTGGGGGTGGGGGGCTGTGCATCCGCTGGGGCACCGGGTATGTGGGTCGAGGCGGCGACGAGCAGCCGAGAGAAAGTGCTGCGCGCGGCCGCAGCTTCCGGGTCCGCGCCGCAGTCGCGTCTCCCTCGGCGGCCGTCGCACACACGTGCTTCGCGCCGCCCCGCCCCGCACCAGGCCGTCCAAACCGGCCGACATGGCTCAGGGCAACTGCTGTTGACGCTGTAGCGTTTCTGATCAGAAGATCCTAGAGATCGAGTGACAGGTTTTCGACACTAGCTACATATACTTGGGTTTTTCTAACGTGGCGACAGTGGGTAGTATCACCAAGATGGAATTCGGCACGACTTTTTGTGTCTTTCTCGGTCCTGCCGCTAGAGTCGCTTTATCTGCAGCACTGCTTGATACGGTCGCGATCATGCGACATCTTGCGGCAGGACCAAGAAAGATGCAAAAAGTCGTGCCGAATTCCATCTTCGAGGTACTACCCACAGCCGCCACGTTAGAAAAACTCAAGTATACTAGGTCGTATTCTGGCTGGTCGCTCTCTGGAGGAGACATCTAGCGGCCGGCTGCTCTGATCGATAGTTTACCGTAGTTTCTGCGATCAACACCAGGCGAACGGTGGAGCAGTACCTTAATAAACCGGCCTCGGACCACTACCTACCTTGCTTTATTCTTATTCTTGTCTCCTCCCCTCCCCTTACACTCATGCGTATCAACACTATCATAATGGCGGAAGATCAGTCGCGAGCTTAGAGCTTATTTCAGGTAAGGTTCGCTATTGTTGGTGATACCGGAAACGGAAACACCCGCAAGTCGACGTGTATGTCGAATCCGGATCTTACGTTCTAGCATGGAAGGAACACCGCCGCCTTCCGAGATATACCATGCACTACATATTCGTAACTACACAAATCATAGTTGAGAAGCCCGGAAACGAAGTAATGAATCTCTTTATTTCACTCGGTCCAACCCTACTCCAAAGAGCACCAGTCCACACCACTCTGCCTCGCACCACTCCTCTGCCAATATCCGAGCGATCACGCCACTGCCATACACCAACTGACGTAATGCCGTGATTCGAGGTATGACGCGAATTTTTTGGTTATAACTGAATGAAGCAAAAGGGGTGATATAGTCTGACCATCAATTTCTTTACCGGTATAGTTCCCTTTTAACTAACTGCAGGGTCGTATGAGACTGACGGCAGATCTGACACAGCCTCCTGTACACTACCGCCCGCAATGCCGTATTTTTCGAAGGCTCTCTGGCAAAAAGTAGACTCATTGATTATTTTCTTCATCGCATAAAACATTGATAAGAAGAAGTACATAGCACTTGTGTGGAATCCAAGAAAAAATTGAAATACGGAAGCTTTGGAGACATTTAGAATGTCGTCTCTCTTCTCCATGTGTCGCTCAAATTTCCCAGCGAATCTATTGTTCACAGGATCCCCGAAGCCTCTGCTCTCTTGTGCGGCGGTCCCTGTAACTCCTGCGTGCTCCCTGGTAAGGCAGCCCCTTCCCCTCACCCTTACCTCGCGGATCTGCCCGCCCCTTCCCCAAACTCGTCGGCACGCGTCGTTGAGGCGTCAGGTCATCGCTGTCCGCATGCCGCTCAACTGTTTAACAACGCTGCCGCCGGTTCCCGCAGGCCTCCAGCCGGTTTCTGATGACGTAACATCTTTCTCATCCTCCTTTAGGCGCTTTTTTCCCGTTCCACTTGCTTCACAACACATACAGCTCGTTAGAGTACCAAAACACAGATGCTCCAAATTTTTAGAATTACGAAATATAATGTAAATCATCGTCTGATAATGATAAAGTTACAACATACTTTATCTTATATACTATATTCTTTTACGTATGATATTTGTATGACTTACGGGATACTGGCGTTGAAGTAAAGAATAATTATTCTTTCCCGGGATGTTATGGCTATGATGAACTATGACTTTTGATGAATTATAAGGAATACGTAGCTACTAATTTGGCATTAGTATCCATGTCGCAATCACAAGGTGTAAATAATCATACATTACGTGAGTTTAGAATTCACAATTCTAGTGAACATTTTTTATTGAAGATGTATAAACAAAAATAGCAATGGTTTTGAAAGATTTATAGGACCTATATAAGTACTCGACGGATTCTGAACCAGACTAAACTAAGAGGCCCTAACAGAATTTATACATTAAATATCGTCGGTGAATAAATAACATGTCAAAAATTGCCATTTGCCAGGAAGGTTTTATTATCTGAGGAGCAGTTTATTTCGACTCCAAAAGCAATGTAACATAATCATATATCAATTAAGATGTATCAGCTGTCTTGTGAGCCATTTTTGTAAAATTGTACTACTAAAATGGCTTTTTTCTAAACATATTTTTTCACTTAACTAAAATATTATTTTTGAGAAATCTCACTGTTCTTTTCCATTGAATATTGGTTGGCAAAATTAATTTGAAAATAAAGAATAAGTTTCAATACATAAAAATTTAATATTATGTTTGTACATTACAAACTAATATAAAATTGAATTTAAAAATTAGCAGGGGATCCCTGTCCTGCGGGCCCATAAGCAAGTGTTTGGTTTGTTTACACATTAATCACCCTGGAAAATTGAGAATACTGCCGCATGAAATACCTCCAATTTCATATATCAGCCATGCACCTGTGAAGTCTTCTAAATTATCTGTAAGACGAGCTCCCTTCTGGCGCCGGACTAAGACTTAGAAGAAATATCTTCTTTACTCCAACTCAATTATATTGAAGAGCACTTATTATACCCTTTGCCTCAAAATTATTCAGCTTGAAATTTGTTCTTAATGTATATAAAGTTCTAATGCAAACATAGGACTTAATACATTTTTTGCTGCATCTCGCTGATCGGCCTCAAGAGCTCCTCGGTGAGATCTCCCAGTTCCAATGAGTCAGTGACCGAGAGCCGGTCTGGTGGTTGTGTCCAGTTTCCGTAATATAGAAAGCGTCTGACGTCATTAATCAGAGTTTGACCCTTTTAGAGAGACGTGATGAAGACGCTTGGTTACCTTATTGTTGACTTACAATTTTACCATTGAGAAAGTAAGGTAAATCTGTACTCATTGTGGACATGGTTCACCAGTAGATGAGAACTCTGAGAATGTAATTTTTAAATTTAAAAAAGGAAGAAAAAGAAAAAAGAAAAAGAAAAAAAGAAGTGCCCATGTTGGTAGATGCGATAAGTGGACGTGTCGAAAGACCCGTGGAAAAAAGGTGTCGAACTATATGGCAATCGGATATTTTGCAAAAGCATCCTTTCGAACTCGCCCTCATTAAAAATCAATTTGCATAATATCAAGTCTAAAGATGTTCTGCATAAACACTCCGCAGAACTCTCCGAAATTACGTCAGCACAACAAGCCGCAAGAAAGAGCAATAACCGCCCGAGGATGACAACAGACGAGCACGAGGCGGATGACGCGCACGGCAGGGGTCGTCGCCCAAGCGCTCGCTGAGGGGTGGGGGAGGGAGGGGAGGTGGGGAGGGGGAGGGGAAGGGGGCGTGTCGCCGTGTGGGCGTCGCGTGAGGAATCCGGGAGCCCGGTGAAGCGCTGCCAGCGCTGTCCCTGGGCGCCGTCGCCCGCGGCAGCGCCGGCCACTGAACTCGGCACTCTCCTTTAGCGCCAATGACTCCGCACCTCGGGACACATCTCCGTCTGCTCGCTTCTCGTCTCTCGACGACCGCGCACGGTTCCCCGCCGTTGGCGAAATGGGTTACGGACGAGGCCTTCCGATTCTCTCCGTTTGGTTGCACTTGACGTATTCTTCAGGAAACAGACTACTTCTCTCTTCTGTGACATAATGTACACTCCAAGAAATTCGCCTCTTATTTCAACAGATTTTTTACTACGTGTTATACGAGTATTAGTATTGCCTACAGTTATGATGAAAAGAAAAGCTCTGACCCGCGCTTGTAATGACTAACGAGGTTCCGCAACAGCTGTTGAGATATATGCCTGAAATATACATAAAATTGTAATAGACAATTAGAATTTAGTATTACAATACAAGCTACCAAGTATTCCAGAAGTGACTGGTAGAAGTAACAAATAACGAAGGATCGCAATTAATTTTGACATAACAGCATTCTTATAGATGTTTGGTTAGAACTGTTTCGTATGTATTAAATGGACTTTAAAAACATATCACAAAAATGGTATGATGGAAAACTTAATTTGTACTATCAATAGAAACAAAAATATATAATTAAAACCTTACACGTAAAAAAAATTAAAAATTGAAAATGAAATGGAAAAAAAATAAAAATAATAAAAAAGTGTTTTTTGAAATTTTATTCTGTAAAGTTTAACGTTAACAAAATTTACTCTAGCACCTTGGAACGCATTCTTTAGAAACAGTTCGCGTCAATGAGGAAAACTTACTATGTCAGAAGCGTGTTTCTGCGAAACGATAGAATTATTGGAAGCCCAATTATCGTTTCTGTAGGCATATTCAGAATATTTCTAATCAACGTCTTCGATTCGCGCAAACGATTACTTTCAAACTTGAAATGTAATATGAAGAATTTGTTATTCATGCTCTAGATGAGCAAGTTACTAAGGTATTACGCTTTTATACCTCGGAAGATGAAAGCAAAGGAAAGGGAACCAATTTAATTACGGAGAAAGTAAATGCAAATGGTAAGCATTACGTCGCTTGGAAAGGATGTACTTTCCTGTTAATCGAAGAGTCTTCAGTATGATTAAAGTTTCAGATGAAACAATAAAAATATATTCTTTACTCGGAGAAACAAAAATCACAATCTGCAGTCTTCTGGTTTAATTTGAATGAATGAACTATAGACTGGATTGTATGCAAGCGCTTTTTGAAAAAACATGCGCATATATATTCAGTTTTTCTCTAAAATATCCATGGCCAGTGGAAATTTATGTCAAATTGTATGCAAATATGTAGGAAATAAAACTTCAGGAAGTAAGGATTAAAAATGAAGACTAGCATATTAATAATTTTGTTATGTAGTACAAGTGTATTTAAACACTACTTTAAATGATAGGTTATATGTTAATGTCTTCACCAACCTGTAGTATTTGCAACACATTTTATCACACACGTTTTTGAAACTGTCAGCCAAAAAATTACTACTCTAATCTGCATAATATGTTTGTAAATTAAAATGTTCTTTCAATATCTACCGATGTTATTGGGCAATTTTTAAATCATGCCATTAAAGAAGGTGACACCTTTACACCATAAACAATTTCTCTTGGAAAAACCACCTTGTTGTAACCTACACCAGTCTGCTCATTGTTCTTTTTTTTTTTTTATTTAGTCAAAAACAGTCAAAAACTGTATGTGACGTATGGGGGAGAAAATCATCTGCGCACGCTTTGTTGCAAGAATTGAATAGACGGAATTTTTTGACCTTGTCATTTCTCGAACACATTATTGGTGTCTCAAGAATGGAACAAATGGAAACTATTTACTTCTAAGAAAAGTTCCCCTGCAATTTATGAGTCTGGGTTTTTTGAACAGTAGTAATATATTGATACTAGTGTACCCGCGCGAGAACTCTCGCATGTTAAACCCCCACCCTCTTCCCTATTTTTCCATTTCCATGTTACAAATGTAATATATCTTTTTCTTCTAGACCCTTTATCCTCCGTCACGTGTTCTATATGTCTCCTTGTAATTGATAACAATACAATACACCTTTGTCAATACAAACTATTCTTATTTAACGTTATTACCAAGCAGAGAGGAACACCCGTGTAATTCAGTCGCGTAAAATATTACGTAATTAGTTTAATTTCACATACAGTTGCAGATTCTGCAGGCTCTAAACAGGAGGGGTAGAGTAGAGAAGCGTTGATCCAGCAACTAAGTAATAGAATGGTCAAGAAGATCTCATCGTAAGATAGAGTACGATGTGAAAACATTTCTTGGAGTCTCTTTACCTAAAATTTTAGTTTTTAAGGCCCTAAAACGCTTCGATAAGGAATTATTTAACGATATATATTAAAAAATTAGGTCTTGTTGCTGGTTGCATTTTACATGAATATTTAGATACGTTTTTTAAACAACTCCTTCATATTTTTAAAGTCCAAGTATCATCACGTCTCCGTGAAATTATCTTTCTTTAGAGACCTCACTTATAATGATTGGTTGCGTGTGAGAGCCGCAAAATGTATGTATACTACTGAAATAATAGAGGAGACGATACGCTAGATTGTTTAAAATATGCAATTATCTCCAAAATATGCATGAATATTCAACTTTCAAATAATCCGGTCCCTATATTTGAGAGAGTATAATGCGTATAGTCATTAAATCCCGTTGAAATTTGGTCTGTTGAAAGGCAACGCCACGTAAAACAGAGATCTATTTTCAATGTAATTTCTTCGTCGAATTTTTCTAATTTATTTCTTGACAACGAAATGAAGCTCTAAAGATACGAGAAAAATATTGACAGTTAACACGCAATTCATAATTTGGCTTACCCATTCGAGCACCTGTGACAAGGGCTAATGAGCGATGCCTTCGCGTTTTCCTGCTGGTGGAGGCGGCACCAGGAAACATTCCCGGAGTGCGGTCGGCGGGCGGGCCACTTGCGCTTCCACGCAAATCAAGAAGCAGAAAGAGCCAGCCACTCGTGGCGGGGAGGGGCAACGAAGGCAGATCTCCCTCCGCCGACCCTCATCCTTTTTTTATTTTTTTTTTTTGTTAATTTAAGGTCGCATCAATATCTAGGTCATTAGTGACCACTATTGGAGTTAACGTTATGGTATCTGTAAAGATGAAACGATATGGTGATGATAAGTGATGAAAGAACGAACACAAATACAAATACAACCATGCCCGAGGCGGGACTCGAACCCGCGACCCTTCGGTCCGAGATCGCTACGACACTACTGTCCAAGCGATTTCGGCCACCGGATCGGCGACCCTCATCCTCGCCACAGCCCGCGCTGGCACAGTTTAGCTCAGACCATTAACACCGTCTCTGTAGCGACTCCGAGAGGTCCTAGGGCACAGAACAGGTACTATACAGAAACGCTACCTAAACTCCTTGCGCCGAAATGATGCGCATGATCGTAGTATTGAAAGTGTGTAAACAGCTGTACTACCCGACATTTGTTGTGTGGTGAACGGTGGTGAAGGTGCGTTTTACTCGTATTTGATGTGTGATAACTAGCAAAAGCATACGTAACCCGAGGGGACATTTGCTTCGTACAGGCAAATATTAATATCGCAATATTAATAAAAAAAATATACATAGAAAGGTAAAGAATTATAAATACGTATCTAGTAGTGCTATAGAATGGCACAGACTTTCTCGTATTAGTTTTCTATTTTCTTTGGTTGGGCTAGCTTATCGGACTTGTCACATATTCTAGCCAGCTGCAATCTATCTCCGTCCAAAGTGCATTTTTTGAAATTTTCTCAATTCTTCGCTTTCTAATAGCAGAACTTTAATATTTTTAAAGTAATATTTCGGAAGAGTAAAACTTTGACTTAAATGACGATTTCATTAAAAGAATTGGAGTCGTTTTTAAGAAAATATCGTTCAAGCGTTACTAAAAATGCGTAATTGAAGCTCTTTTTCACAAAAAAATGTTGAGTCTACGGAAAACTTCATATGAATCATTTAAAGCACGTAAACTAACAAATGCAATAGTGTTTACAAACAGTTGGAAATATGCATTTCAACGGCATGTGAGAGGCATTTCAAAAAAATTATATTTGTGTAATTTTTTAAAAAACAAAAACATACAACAAAATGAATTTTGTGTCATAATAAACACTGCAATTATAACTACCCGTTGGAAAAGTTAGAAGAAAAAAATTGGAGCCGTTTTTGAGATAATGGCGTTTCAGCTTACTCTTGAGGTTCCTTTTGCAGAGTTTCAAGATGGAGGTCCGCGCTCCGCGGTGGCTCACTGAAGACCAAGGAAGCCGTCACCTACTTTACTTTCTGTGTAGGGTTCTACATTTACATGTTCTATTCTGTGCCTAGGGTTCGTGTCTTGGCGGTGTCGAAAGTTCGATACTAGCCAGATCGCTAGGTAGAATTCAGACGTTATCCGGAGGAGAATTCTAGCGGCTGAATTCTGCTCTGGTCGGTAGTTTTCGTTGGTTTCTTCGAACAATTCCAGGTGAACGCTGGAGCAGTGCCCTAACAAACGGGTCACGGTCCGCCTCCGAACTTTTCTTCCTGATCCTCGCTCTATTTTTTACCTTTACCCAAACACTCATTTTTACAATGACTACACTACCGCATATGTCGGGAGACCAGTGGGGAGCATTGATATTCATCCGAATGGAACTCTTCCCCACTGGGGAGAGATACCTGGAGAGGAAAATCCCCCCGCAAGCCAATGCGTTGGTTCACGCCGGATCTCACCATCCAGTGGGGATAGAATCACCGCTCCCCTCAAACATTCTATACTGAAGGGTCTAATGACCCTGGCAGTTAATGTGTCCAGAAACATCAATTAATTAATCAATCAATAATCGCTTTATACTCCACCCTGTTTTGCTCCTATCCCCGCCACAATTTCCGTACCAAGGGAGAATCCGGAGGGTTCTGGCAAGAATCCCTTAAGGCTGAGTAGTGAAGATGAATTGTTTGCTCTTTGCTGAGAGCCAGTCTTTTGGTGCTCGTCCCACTCGCAGCGAGTTGGACGTTGGAGGCATCTAATAGGAAGAGCCGGGCACTTCGGACAACGTAACTCGTAAAGCAGTCGTTCGCTACTCGCCGAATGCTACGTGTGTAGCGATGGCGCTGCCTTACGCCAGAGGAAGTGGTGTGCGACTCTAGAAAAAGGTATCGATATTGAATGAACATGAAGAATTTTGTTTTTTTTGAAAAAAAGATATTTTGAGCATAACCCTTAAAACTTACAAAGCATTTATTTTATAATGCTCTAAACACTGCCACAGACCCATTATGTGTGGAATAAAAACCATATTACCTCCTCTGACGCACAACCCACCGAAAAAAAAGGTCAAAGCAATTAAAACAATTATACTTTATTCCCCACACATCAATCCTTGGGCTAACCACTCTTACACCCTAATTAAACTTATTACACCTTCAATTTCAAAAACATTACTTATACTAATAAACTTACAGCACATCTTGGGGGATGTGCCCCCCTAACACTTACAGAAACGTGAACAACCAGCCAAATTGCTCAACGCCTCCATCCATCCATTCATATTATCCAATCTTCCATGCTTATATATACACCCATATTAATATTCATATTCATTATATTTTTAGTTAAGAAGTCCATGGATTAATACTACTACGTAATTTTTCCTCTTTTTACTTATAGAAAGGAAAAATTATCAATAATGGCATAGATTATATTTCAAATGCGTAAATTATAAAGAATTATAATATTTACCTATTGCTGCTTAGATCGGTAAGAAAATAGTTCTTTGACGAGAGGAATAATGTATATTTTATAATATATATAAGCATTTGTCGAAGGAGCGATGCGGATCTTTCGTGACTGAACATGCGCGTCTTCGTGTTTTCGTGCGCGTCAAGTACATTGGTAATTAGTTTTGTGCACATTATAGCGACATACGCGACAGCATGTAGGAGTTTTCCTCTCCATATATCTTCCCCGCGAGGCATCGTCGCAGTCCCAATAAAATCCGCGTTCCCGACTGCTCTTCCACCGCAGCACTTACGGCACGTACTGAGTCTAAGGGAAGAGGAAGGGAAGATAGCGTACGGTACAGGTTTTAGTTGTTCCGGTACTCGCCTCGAATTCTGAGAAACCACAGAATACTACACTTCAGGGCCGCCAACTGTCAGCATGTTCCTGCAGACAGCGGCTGAATTCGACCTACATATCTAGCTAGTGACGAAAATCTGCCACCGTCAAGACTCGAACCGGGAGCGGTGGCTCAGTGCATCAGGTGATGTCCCTGCAGTGCACCGGGAGGTCCTAGGTTTGAGTCCCGTCGGCGGCAGTATTTTCGACACACACATTTTCAACTAGGTAGAATACAGTTGATGTCTGGAAGAGAATTCTAGCGGCCGGCAGCTCTGATCGGTAGTTTTCCGTGGTTTCTCCGCCCAACACCAGGCGAATGACGGAGCAGTATCTTAACAAATGGGCCACGGACCGCGCGCGATCTTTCCATCCTCTTCCTTGTCCTATCCTCATCCCTTACACACACACACACACACACACACACACACACACACTAACATGCACTACACTACCACACATGCCGGAACACCGGGCGGGGATTTGTCTCGGCTGGGGCGGTGCCGCTCTGGTGGAAGATACCTGGTTGGGGAAAACCCCGCTAGTCGACGATAGGTCGGCGCCGGATCTCGACATCCAGAGGAGAAGATCACGGCCACCTCGCGATGAAAACATGCACAATACGTACAGGAATAACCTGAGTAATTGACGCGTCCGGTAGCACTAACAATCAAACTAGTCTTGAACCCTAGGGCATTCCTACAAAGACTCTGGAACTTGTCACTGAGCCATCTCAGCAGGCGGAACCCTCCAAGTTGATATCCTCTCTCTCTAAACTGGCTTAACTAGCTGTGACCACTCGCAACCACCATACTGCGAACATACATAATTTTGATTTCCTCGCCTGTAATTTAATGTCCGGGTCTATTCCGCTTGGGAGGGGGGGCCGTGGCCGCGAACGAGCAAATCCCGCGCTCCGCGTCGCTTCGGTGGCGCCGGCGCCGCGCGGGGGAGAGGGAGAGGGGAGGGGCGTGGTGAAGGGAGGAGGGAGGGCCTCCGAGACTAAAAATATCGCGCGAGAGGAGGTCAGCAGTGCGCGCAGCATTCCAGAGCCGCCGGCGCTGCATTCCGCACTCCGCACCGGGCGCAGGCGCCGGCGCCGGCTCCGCCCCCGCCCCGCCCCTCCCCTCCCCGCCCACCCCGCCCCGTCGCGCGCCCACCGGCCACCCGTCAGCTGGCGCCGGCCGGGCGCCGCTTCGCCCTCGTTCAACGCATTCCCTCAAGGATGTTCTGCAGATTCCAAGGATTCCGCTCCATCAAGTTCTGCTGTTAATATGAGATCTTGGTTTGTGATTTCAACACACCTCTCTAGTCCTGGACCTCGAGAGGTGGCTCAACTCATATCACTGCAATGCCTATGACCGGGAGGTTCTAGGTTCGAGTCCCGACGGTGGCACGATTTTCGGCAGTAGCTTGTCAGCTAGATCGAATTCAGTCGCTGTCTAGAAGAGAATTCTAGCGGCCGACTCCTCTGATCGGTAGGTTTTCGTGGTTTCTTCGATCAACACCAGTACCGGAGCAGTACCATAACAAAAAGACCACGGACCGCGTGCGATCTTTCCTTCCTCTTCCTTGTCCTATCCTCATCCCTTACACACACACACTAACATGCACTTCACTATCACACATGCCGGGAGACTAGTCGCGAGCTTAGATGTTGCCCGGCTGGGTGGTTCCCCGCTGGTGGGAGATACCTGGTTGAGGGGAAACCCAGCTAGCCGATAGTAGGTCGTCACTGGATCTCGCCATCTAACGGGTAAAGATCATCGCCACCTACCGATGAAAAAATATGCACTACACATACGGAACTAATTACCTCTGTAGTGTACGTGCCCGGAATCACTAACAAGCAACCAACCAACCAGCCAACCAATCAAGTCCTGGACGAATCGAGATTTAAAAGAATACTTATTTCGCAGAAGCTGGACTCTTGAAATGGATTCTGAGAACCAATTCATAACCTCCCGTCGTTTTCGAAAGGTACCATGCCCATAAACGACTAGCTGGAATGCAGATCTGGATGACAAATGCATTTCTACTGGAGTCCACCTCGTAACTCTGAAGTACGACGGCCAATTAATAAAAGAACCTTCATCAACTTGCCGTATGAGGATGTTTTCAATTTGAACAAGAAGAGTTCACCGCCTTTTCCGAGAACTGAAGACAGATAGCGCGGTTTGCCCTGAGCTCGAGATTCTTTGATTGGAAGCAGCGCGCCAAGCGGACGTCCTGGCGGTTGGAACTGGTACCAGCATGCTAAAGAAGCGAGTTTGGCACTAAGCCGAAGACCGCGCGACAGCAAAGGGCATAAAATTCCGGAGCATTCAGAAACTTCGTCCATTTGATTCCGCTGCCAGGCTCTTCAGTTGATTGATAATTGCGCGTCAACTGCTAAGGGCGTTAGTCCCGTTAGTATAGTGCATTTTTGCTCAGGAGATGACAGTGATATTGTACCGCTGGATGGCGAGATCCGGCGCCGACCTACCGTTTGTTATTGGGGTTTCCCCAACCAAGTATCTCCCAGCTGCGGGCACCGCCCCAGCCTGGACAAGCTCTAAGCTTCAGACCTGTTTCCCGGCATGTGTGGTAGTGTAGTGTGTAGTGCATGTAAATCGCCCGCGTTCCATGGCCTGTTTGGTAGGGTACAGCTTCGGCATTCGCTTGAAAACTATGGATCAGAGCAGTCGGCCACTAGAATTCTCTTGCGAAAAAACTGCTCCCAGCTGTCTGGTTTATGTCGAAAATCCTACTACCGTAGGGACTCGAACCCAGGACCTCCCAGTCTGAAGCACTATAGTGACGTCAGTTGAAGCCCTGAGCCACCCCTCCTCGTCGGTCGCTTCAAACACGTAGATGACAAATGCTCCTCAAGCTCATAGAAAAGGATCAGTGTCGAAAAGAGGAAGAGACGACAATAAGGAATTCAAACTGTATAGAACCCTTGGGCTACTATATTTATATATTGGAAAATGGTGTATATGTCGACAGAAATAGAGTCCTGCGTCGAGAATCAAGAAGATGATCAATATTGTAAGAATGAAGTCTTTTGAATCTTCACTCGTCATGTTTTTGCTTGAACATTCAACTTGTTTCACTGAATATTCACGGACACAGAAAAGGGTCGGAAGCTTTTTGGGAGTGCGGAATCAGTATTGTCTTTTGACTTGTGTAAGTAGCTGGTCGCATTTCGGTGTACTCTTGGATATTGCGACCCATTCACATGCAAGGGTTTTTGTTATATTTATATTCACATATATTGGAAGTATATAGAATACTTTTGAAGCGGTATATGCAACAAGCTATTTGCCGTTCTTGGAGACATGAGAACACTTTTTAAAATAAAATGTCGCTCATTTTTGTTTCTTAAAGTAGCCTTCAAATTCCTTGTGCGTCAAGGAAACATCTTGACTACGTTCTTTCAGCTCCATGTTGGCTGGTGCTATCCGCAGTGCACTCTCCACTGCTGATAGTAGCTCTGTTATTGGCAATCGAGAATTGATCATACTCAATGTGACGTCTTAATCGATTTATCTCTAGGTTGTTTACAGCAGATTTCACGAAATAAGAATAGGATCCATATGAATCCTTCCTCAAGCTCCAGTAAATTTCAAAATAATAAATTTGAGGTACTGCTTTTATAGTAGATATCCAATTAAATTCGATCACTTGCCAGCGTCATCATCAGCCCCATCATTAGCGATGGCTTGATGCACACCACGCGAGTTCAAAATCATCATCCACTAGGTGTTTTTAGTTCATCATTAAATAATTTTCTCACCTCTAAGCGTTACGGCAATCGACAGAACAATGGATCTTCTGCACAAGCGCAATTTAAGTTTCGCATCCTTTTTGTGCACGCGCAGAAGATGAATCGTGCTGTCGATTGCCGTAACGCTTCGAGGTGCAAAAACTCCCTACTAAAGTGAGTTTGCCTGCGCGAGCTCAGAGCGGGCGACATCGAGGAATCCCACGGGCGAGTGATCCGTTGGGCGGTGGCGGAGGGTGGGGGAGGTGCGGGGTGTGGCGGGGGCGGGGCGAGATGGAATTCCAGCGCTGGCCACGCTGCGCCGCCCCGCGCCGCGCCGGGGGCAAGTGGCGCCCCGTTGGCCCCGACGCACCGGCGCCGCGGCGCCGCCATGCCGCCCGCGTGGGGCATCTAGTAGGGGCTCGCAGCGAATGCAACTACAGTAAAGTCGCGGTAATTCGACCCCGATTTTTAAGGGCCGAAAAAAATTCTTCGTGCGCCTTCCTTCGGAGGGGAAGTAAAGCCGGCTGTCCCATGCTAGTAGTACATGTAAAAAGTCCTCAAGCCTAAATGAAGCCTCTAAGTTAAATTCAAATTGCCCGTTTCTTCGCCCAAGTAATATCTTCTTTCTCCCCTAGTTGGTGAAAGGAGCGTAGCGAAAAATGCGCGACCAGACGGAAGAGCAGGGCTCATGGCCTGAGTTTCGCCTCGTAAAATAAGGCAGCAATTCAATTCAACCTTGCAAATCCGAGATTCCGTGCAATGCGAGATGGTCTGACGTGCGCCAAGTCAACAAACAGGCAAACACGCGGCGATAATGAAGGGTTGGTTCGTGACAGGTTGACAGCTCTGCGTCGAAGGTCACGTGTGCGGCGGTCGGTACCAGTGTCAGTCTGCCTGTTACATTGTTGTGATCAGTTCGCGCTCATGTATGTATCTCTATTTTTTATTGGTATCTGCACAATAAATTTGACTTCGTAATCCATTGTTGTTGAAAATTGCATTGTATATTTTCCTTTTTTCATGTAATTCATGTTTCAGGTACCATCAGCCTCAATTATCTCGGATTATTGCGACTCTATTGTAATGTGTTTGTGTTAGTCATTAGCTGCATATGCCCGGTCAACTTCGGTGCAGATCAGCCACCTTTGCTTTACATCAACCTCTCCCTCCGACTTAAACCACAGGCATGCAGCAGATAAGTACGATTTTATATGAAGATTCGAACCGACGCAAGACAGTAATACGCCCTGGACAGAAGTGTACTTTGCCTTACTGATCTCGGTTAAATTGACATCTAGCTGAAAAATCTTTGTTTCATTTAGGATGTCTCCATCTATTGAATAAATAAATTTTCAAATTAGTGCAATAGGTGCAAATATGAGTTCTCCTGAAATGTGGTTACATATATGTAAGAAGGGGCATTACAGGGTTGCAACAGACGCTTTTATACGGCGAAGCTTATAGCCATCGACTGCAGTATCCTTTGCTCGCGCAAGTTTTCTTGATACACGAGCTCCCTAGTCTTCGTCGAGCGCTTAAAAGCACGGCCTGTTGAAGCACTTAGGTTCGACTAGGAACGGCACGTACCAATTTACAATGCTGGCAACAACCACCTCGTACTTTCAAAACAATCTTAACATTTCTGGTGGCACGATTTGGCGCCCACAGTTGGTACGCCCTTTTATTCCGTGACGTAACCACAGCCTTCCTCTCCCCGCACCCCCCGCTGTGGAATATCAAGAAAACTTGCGCGTATATACTGCGCATTCGCAGTTCGAGCTTAGCATGACTTTTGTGCATCTGCACATGCGCAGACGATTTAGATTGCAATCGATTTATGTACGCTATACGGTGCAAAACACTCGCTTAGTATCTTTGATCCAATAACAAAATGACTCACTTGATAACTGAATGATGTGAAAATTGAGTTGCATTTTAGTTTCAATATAGTTCATTTTAGTTTTAAGTAGTTAAGAAGCCTAATTGACTGCGGAGTTTATACGTAAGGCCCTGTATTTGAATAAACTTCAGCTTTTCCAGAGTCACTGTGGAGGAGAAATCTGGGGGGAAGTTGGGAAGGCCAGACCATGTTCTTTTATGAGAGAGGTGGGATAACAGCGGTTGTTCGTTGCAACGACATGCAGCTGCCTTTCGGAGCGCGGAAGTTAAAACTGCCTCGCGCATTTCCCTGAAGACTTTCTGCAGTCCTAGAATCCTCTTGGAGAATAGCCGATTCGTTCTCATTGAGAATAAAGAGCCCTATCATCTAGGCTTGTAATGACGTTCAACACCTGATTGAGGTGCTTCCAGGAAAAAAATTCTAACGCCTTTATTATATTACTGTACCACATGTAATTTGTTTACCTGTGTTTAGACGCTACTGCGCTGTACGTTTGGAATGAGGAGGCACCTAAACTGGTTCCAAGTGTTAATGGTTGTAATTACAGAAGTTTGACGGGTAATTCCAGGAAAGAGATGGAACTGTCCTGGTAGTGCTACCAGACGAAGCGGTTGCGAAAGTTGATGCACTTGGTGAATGGCGTTCCTCTGCAGCAAGTCTCACGATAAATACTTCTCCGTTCCACACTCTTCCAATGAAGAAACTATGGGTTGGGCGATCACTTTTCAAACTTTTGCCGTGAAACACCTTTAAAATAGATCCAGGGATAGGTGTCGTTTGGCAAAAGTGCATGTAGCGTCGCCATTTTAAATAAGCCTAGAGACGTGACGTGACCTTTTCCAATCTGGAAGCAATTTCTATTAATCCTGCCAACGACTATTGATAGAGGATTTACTTTTTTGATAAAACTAAAAATTGGGGCTAGTTGAATATTTCAGAATGCGAAACCAAAATGTTTAACCTGCAAAGAACATTTATACCTTCTCCGGTAAAAATAAATAATTACCCGACTGCATGGGCTCTTTCGCATAAACCCATCAAATACCTAGGAGTTCTCCTCAATACTCGTTTTGCATGGAAACCTCACATTACTTGTAAACTCAAAACTTATGGAGCCTTACTCAAATTATATCCCCTAATTAATAGAAAATAATCTCTAAAAAAATTTCGGTTTCTCTAAGACGCTGAATAACTTATCCACCCCCAATCCGGGGATGTGCCATTTATTCCATTTTAAAACCCTTGCAAACCTTTCAGAATAAAGTGCTACGCACAATAACCAATGCCTCTTGGTATACAACCATTAGACAACTGGACATGGAACCAATTACCAATTACATTTCCTTACTGCTATCCAAATCTTTAACTAACATCTGAACTGCCCCTTACACTAGCCACTTTGACGTCGGTAATGCCGACGTTGCCCCTACAAGAATTAAATCCCGACTCCCGAAAGATATGTTTCGTCCTCCATAACCTACAAAAAATATAATCTCACTCTCTCACAATATATTGCTTTCCTCTTGCGTTCAATTTGATAAAATTAATAACTGTCGTCACAGAGGTACCCAATGGGTATGTCTTCACTCAGTAATAGGAGTATGATGCGCTGAATTGCAGTTACTCGTGCCTTCGGGACACTGTAGTGCATCCATCCATTAGATTATATAAATACAAGCTAACACTCACATGTAAAGGGGCAATCCCACTGATCTGGTTAAAGAAAAAAATGATCGCTCATCAGAGTTCTTACCAGACGCCTTCTGTCGAACAAAGAAATGCAAACGAATCTAAGCATCTACGTAGTATCAGGACTTCCCCTGGTCTCTCTCTTGGCACCCAAACCATGTGGTCTTGCTGTGCCACGCAGGCGACGAAGAAGCTCCACTTCTCCGAAAGCATGTTGGCGCATGCGCATGGTACTGTAAGAGGTTTTGAGTGCTTACATAGTGCACAGGGCGATGACCTCATAGCTCTTTACGTTGGCGGGCAGAGGACGCGTGTAAGCAGACTGCAAAATTTGCTTACAGGGTTCCAGCGTTAAAATCCTAAATATTCTTCTACTAGTAGTAAATATCTAAATATTTTCCAATATTTAGAAAAATGTTACATTAAAATTGCTCATCAATAAATGAATGCAAACGATACATTCACGATATTTTTGAATTTTAAAAATTGCTTACATCACTTATACAGACGCCATGGCTCTTGTATTGCCTGTCTGCCCAACCGCACTCCCTACTCGCTTTATTTTGGTGACATGAAAGAATCCATTGATCTAAGAGTAATACAAGCATTTGTCGCGTGCGTTTATGGTCTCTTTCATGACGGACTTAAGAGGTTAAGTTAGCGCAGCCTCATTACGTCGTAGCCCGGCAGTATCTTGTGAATACCTGTTTCCCGACAATACCTTGCGGTTCATACTTTATGCAATTCATCGAGGTAAAATAGATACCAATCGAGAGTTACCTTACTTAAAAGCGTGTACTATTTTTTCGCATAAATGTTTCGCTTGCTCGGCTGTGGCACCCCAGCATTCAATACTCAACCAATGTTATCAATAAACTCGGGCACCAAAACAAAGAGATGACAATTCTGCTCACACTCTTTGACGTGGAACTTCTTTCATTTTGGTCAGAAGAGGGTGGCTTACTAAAACAGCATTTGATACAATTTCACGAAAATAATATCGCTTACATATTCGCAACTGCAGTAGCTGTGCGGCTTAGTTTGGTGTCGTTTTGTAGAGGTAATTAGCCACTTTTCGGTCATGCAAGTCTCGCATGCGTAAACCGTGCTGCTGGTACTCTACACATGCGCAAGTGAACGACCATGGCTTCTGCAAAGGGGCAGCTAGAAGTGCCTCTGTCGATCCGAGCAGAAGTGGTCTAGTTTTTGTTCCGAAAATCTGAATTAATGAATTGTGTCTGCGATTTGAAAGTAACGCTGTTTTTATCTACCTGTCTGGTACTTTCTCTGTTAAGGACATGTTTCCGGGCATAATTAAAGGTACTTTTTTAATGATATATTATGTGAAGATGGTTTTATTGAAAACAGCTTTATTCTTGTCACAATGACATTTTACACATTTTACGATTAAAACACGATCAAAGTCGTCGCCAACTAGGGATTTAAAATATCAGATCCCACTCCCTTTCCTGCCTCTAAAAGGACACTGCCCGTCCTGGACGTTTTTGTCGCAAACTGTTTCGTTTTTCGCGTAATGTCGCAAACGGATAATCAGCAAAATTTAACAAAAACTTCGCATGTTTCTAAAAGTTCGTTAAAATCCATACTAAATAAATTTTTACTAAATCCAGAAATGCAAAGTCTATCGTTTTGGAGTATAATTTTTTGTACAAACCTTCCTTATTTAGGTGAACCTCGCATATGAGTTCGGCAGTCGACTGGAAGAGGACGGATTGAAGGGAGCAGAAGATTCTTGGAGGTGAGAATTGCTGGCCGACGGACGTATGTTGTATAGTAGGGAGTTTGAGTTATGAATTTCACAAGAAATTTAGTTTTTGTTGTAAAATGTTTGATGGAATTTTTGAGTATTGAAGGAAGTATTTACGGGAGCATATCTATCATTTTATCGTTTCAGTTCTTTTCCTCTGTTGCCGTGAAACTTCTAAAACACCGCCGACATACATTCTTCCAGGTTAGTCATCTGAACAAAGTTGACTGTTATAGATCTACAATCGCTTCCTGCATGCTATTGACTGTTTGTGTAATATTTTAATGATTCGTTTTCAGCTCGGTCATTTGTGTTTAAGATTTAATGTATAATATTTCATTTGCTTTACTCAGCGTGGCTACTTCTTTAAATATACTGATATTTTAATATTCCTGGTATGTTGGCTTTCTTCAACCCGGGTGACGCATTCAGATATTTTATTTTAAACATAGTCCGTGATTAACCCCTTATGCAAAACCGACTTGTGTAAATTGCTTTCTGTTTATATTAATTACATCGAGGAACTGTGAGAAAATAAAGAATTCACTACTTTTGTTCACAAATATGGTTATTTGCCATTTATTTAACAATGACAAATTCTCACCACTCACAGCACCATTTACACGTAAAAATATATACCAAACTCCTAAAAAAAGACAACATGCAATGATATCGTAAATATGCTGAAAAACTAACTACTTTTGATATTTACGAATTTATAAAACCCAACATATAAAAATTAGTAGTAAACATCCTAACTCGTTTTACAACTATATTGATCATCATTATACTTTTGTTCTACAGTAAACAAAACCTTATCAATACGTTATAAAATTCTTTTACAAAAAAAATGAAAAGTTCGTTGAACTTCAACGGCGTTCAGCTCTCTTGACCATCGCTTGTTCCAATCATTCTACCTCCTATCTTACTGCTTTATAAGTACCTTCCAACTGTTTCCCTTTTTGACTTTATATCATTAATTAAAAATTAATATTTCCTTAGTAACTCAAGCAGTCTATGAAACATTTAACACTATTTTATAAAAAAACTTAGCTTCTCATAAAATTCAGAATCAAAGCCGCTATTACGCAACTTGCGTTCATCGCCTATCAATTCTCGCCTCCCAACTGTCTTTCTTCCTGACCCTTGCCCCCAAAACAAAAAAATTCATATCCCAAACAAAACAGATTGTATGCCTTTTCCAGTCGACTGCCGAAGTCATACGCATGGTTCATCTCAAAATATTTTAATAGGTTTAAAATTATGTTTGATTCCATGGCCAGATCTTTGAGAAGCTAACGAAATGAAATACAGGCAATTTGTAAATACACGAAGTCACCTAGGAACACATTGTTCTGCGCTCGCTCCATTTTGGTTTCTTTCCTCTTTTTCCACAAATTGACCTTTCATGTTTATCCTGAAGATCAGTAGGATTTTATAGTGGATGAATCTGTTTGACAGGGTTTTCTCGTGTTTCCCTGGCATTTCATCTCCTGTTGTTCCTTCGTAATCCACATATTCATTATAATTATCATCTATTTACTTATCTCTCTGGTAGTGGATTTCACCTTGGTTATAAAGAAACGTAATAATGAATATTTCTGGTCTTGCTACTTAAATAAGTCCCATTCATCACCTGAGGACGAGTGCAAATAAAATTCTTGAAAAGGTGTTCTGGTTAGTTGAACGATTTGACTTGTTAATCCCAGAAAGAAACTTTTCAGAGAAATGCTTTTCGTAGAAGAAGAATGTTAATTACAACTGCAGGAGAATTCTATTGCTTCCCCGTACAACCCGTTTACTGGCATAGGCGAAGACCGCATTCGCTGGTAGATGAAGATCTCCACATTTTCTCGGAGATCGTCCATTTGCACAGAAAGAGTTCTAAATTGTTTATTTGTTTACTTCTAGATCTGGAGATCGTTCTACGCTGGAGGGTAATTGCAAATTAGTATACATAAATAACATATTTATTACTTGTCATGGTAACTGTGGACGAAGATTGAACCTGCTGATACGCATGAAGCCGATTGCCCTTTTTTTCTTAGCATGGCCGTATCTAAATTGGTGTGATCAGCGCACTACAAGTAAATTGACGCCCTTTGGAATTACAGTTTCATCTCAACATATTGTATATTGTTAAGACAGTTGAGGCCTTCTGTTTAAAAAAATACACGACCATACTATCTTAAATTATGAGAGAAGACCTTAACTGGTATACCAACGCAGAGCAAAAACTACTGAAGCTATAAACACTGAATTCTGGAATATACTACAACATACTAGATTAACACTAAAAATACAACAAATACCTTTCTTTTCCATTTCTTATATCACGTCATCCGCATGCATTGAGGCAATACGGATTGCGAGGCTGGAGTGCGGTCTGGGAGGGAGAGGGGACACGAGGCAAGATCCGGTGAGTGGAGACGGGTACAGTGTGTATAAGGGGGAGAGACTTGGCAGAATCGGTCATGAAGAACGAATGACGCGGAACAAATAGAGCAGAGAGCGGCGAAAATGGGGAGGCAGTTTATAGGGATAGCGGGGATGTAAATAGAATTATACGCATTTTATACCATTAGGTGATGGAAATATTTTCCCTCCCTAATAGATAATTGCGATAAATAAATACTGATTTATTCAGGTGGTACATGTGTCCGACGCGACGTGGCAGAAGATTCCCCAACTTTGACTGTGTAATATTCCTTAAGTTTGCATAATATTGACAGAAAACTTTAAATCAATTCTTTAAACTAAAAGACGAAGCACATGGTTTTCTTCCTCTTCTGGTCTTCCGGTAACCACCGGAAGCGTCCGTAGCCAGCTACTGCTACTGCAGCGTTCCGTAGCCAGCTACTGCTCAGAAGTCGGGTTCATCACAGAGGCAAGTGTAGGTTATTACTCATTGCATTCAAAAGCAGAGCTGTGACAGGCGCCCAATACGATTTCCAAAGTATATAGTTCCAAAGTAAATAGCTAGGTCGAATTTAGCTGCTGTCCGGAGAAGTAGCGACCGACTGCTCGGTAGTTTAACATGGCTTCTCTCAATATTAGATGAACGTCGAAACATCATGTTAACAAATGGGTCACGCACCGCGCGCGATCTTCCCTTCCTTATCCTTGTCCCTTCTCTTCCCTTCCATACACACACTAGCAACACACACACACACACACACACACACACACACACACACACACACACACACACACACTAGCAACACACAGCACACACACACACACACACACACACACACACACACACACACAACCAATATTGATGTCGGGAGCTCAGAGCTGTGGCGGAAACCTAACAGGCCACGGATCGCGTGCGATCTTTCCTTCCTCTTCCTTGTCCTATCGACTCTCCTTACTTATACTTACACACACTAACATGCAATAAACTAGCCCATTTGCCGGAGCTTACAGCTTGTCTCGGCTGGGGCGGTGCCCCGTTGGTGAGATACCTGGTTAGGGAAAACTCCGCTGGCCGACGGTAGGTCGGCGCCAGATTCCGCCATCCAGAGAGAGATCGCCGCTGAGGGGAAAATCATGCACTACAATTATGGGACTAATGATCTTAACAGTTGCTGCTCACTAACAATCACTAACAATCAACGAATCATTGTGTGCATTTGCTTGCGCAGGCGGCGGCGCTGAGGGCCAGCCGCACGCGTCGGTGGGGACGGCGTCGGGCGCGGGGGCGGGTCCCGGCGCGCCCGTGCGCCGCGTGCACCTGCGCTGCGGCGCCGACCACATGGCGGTGGCGGTGGACGCGGCGCCGGACTTCGAGGGCGTGGTGTACACGCGCGGCTCCTTCCACGAGCGCCGCGCCCCGTGCTTCCTGAGCGCGCGCGCCGCCCGCTCCTCGCGCGCCCCCGACGCGCCGCTCACGCTGCGCTTCCCGCTGCACGCCTGCCACACCAAGCGGGTGAGCCAACGTCTTAGAATACACTACCAGTATTCCAAGTGCTTGTATTCCAAGTGCTTGTATTCCAAGTGCTTGTATTCCAAGTGCTTGTATTCCAAGTGCTTGTATTCCAAGTGCTTGTATTCCAAGTGCTTGTATTCCAAGTGCTTGTACTCCAAGTGCTTGTATTCCAAGTGCTTGTATTCCAAGTGCTTGTATTCCAAGTGCTTGTATTCCAAGTGCTTGTATTCCAAGTGCTTGTATTCCAAGTGCTTGTATTCCAAGTGCTTGTATTCCAAGTGCTTGTATTCCAAGTGCTTGTATTCTGAATACTGGTATTTCATTAACATTTTGTATTTAAAAAATTTTATTTCTGAGTTTTTGTGCATGTATTCTGAAGATGTATTTAAATGTATAAATTAGTTGTATTTAAAAAAGATATAAGACTTAAAATATTTTAAATACAGATTAAGAAGAAGGAAATAAGGATAGCTTCTTTTTATTTTATTCTGCTAGTGAATGCACCTCAGTGAAAGAAAAAGAAAAGCTTCTTCCAGCTGTTGAATATTGAATTCTCTTCATATTTGAATATGAAGTCATGATAAATGCTGGACAATTGTCCTTTAATTAAAAAGCGTTTATTCGTTTATAACACTAGTTTATGTTCATCCGCACCAGCTGAACAACTGCTTTCCTTCGCGGACTTTGTATATTTTCTAACTAGGGGTTTATTGCCTGATGATGTGTTTGAAAAATTAGTAATTTTGGAAGGAAATTCCGTTTATTTGAGTTAGGCATACATTTTATACTGTTTTATATTTGAAAAAGTTTTTATACGTATATTACAGTTAAACATTGTTAAAAAATTGTATGACGGTCAATTAGTAATTTATTGTAATTGACAATTACAATATTTTGTTGCAGAAAATATGTTTTAATACAAAATTATTATATTTCATATATTTTGAGTACTTGAAGTACTTTAAATACATATGTATTTAGTAAATGAAAACCTAATGTATTTTAAATATGAATTTAAATACTTATTTACAAAGTATTTTGCCGGAGTATTTAAATACTAAATCTAAAGCTTTTTACCCGAATCTGTATTATACCGCAGTGTATAGTGCCGCAGCTAGACAATTTTGGGACAATCCTGAAATGTAGCCCCCGCCCCCCGAAAAAATTAAAAGTCTGAAAATTGTATCAAGAAACTATACGAGTTGTGTTCTTTCGACACTTTGAGCAACGCCACCTAGGACAGTTCCCCGGATGTGGCTTTGAGCAGCCGAGAGCGCGCTCGCGAGGATAGGTGGTGGCGGCGAGGCAACGAGACGCGGCGCGCGCCTGTGTTGCAGGAAGCGGACACCTACTCCAATGTGGTGGTGGTGCAGGCGGATGAGGAGCTGGTGATGCCTGGCGACGCGGCCTTCGCCCTGCAGTGCGACTTCAGTCGCCCGCGTGACGTCACCGTCGGCGCAGATCTCTCCGCATCCTCCGACAGGTACGCTCCCAGTGGGACAATATTTCAACATTTCCCGATTAAGATCTCAGGTTTCTATTATTTCGAAGAAGCTCATCGCGGAAAGATTTTATATATGATTTTCCCATGTATTACTTCTCATAATTTCTCGACTGTTTTTCCTTCAACTCGAAAAACATGTCAAGGAATGAGAACTTTAACAGAGGTGAAGATCATATCTTATATACCTTATTATCATCAAATTTCAGAACCCAAAATATTAATATTGGCTGGTATGAGAAAATTACGGAAATTATTAGAAGAATGTATTAAGCAAAATATTCTACAAACTTAAAAGAGATGTTTGTCAAAGATATTTCACAGCAGGCCCACGAATCATTCCAAGTGGCTTACAGAGTACTGTGATGTATACACTCTGAAATATTTTTCTTCTTTTCTTATTCTCGTCTTCTTACACTTTCTTTTCTCTCTCCTCAATTTTAACCCATTCTTATTACTTTTCTCTTTGACATCTTCGTACTTTTATTGTTCATTGTCCCATCGTCTTCCATCTTGTACTTATTCCCTTTCGTTTCCCTTTTCTTGTGACTTTTATATTTGTCTTTTTTATGTTTCTATTTGTTTTCGTTTCTTCTTTTTAAATTTAATAAGTGCTTGGTACCGTTTTATAATTTACAAGTGTGCCCATCTCCTCTCGGAATTACAACTGAGACGAGACTTACTGTACTTTTATAGTAACACTCAAGTTGGATAATTTAGTTATTTTAGTAGAATGCAATAGATTCGTCAGAAAACTAACTGTATCTTCACAATTATTTTGGTTATCATTCAAACTTTGTAAATCTCAATTTTTAAAAGATATTTAATAAATAGTTCCTCTTAAAATGTATTCGTAATATAAAAATAATCCAATCACTTAATTTTCAACTGACCATGAAAATTTAAGGCGCATTTAAAGCTAATAACGTTGATGAACGTAAGTGGTTTTTAGGCAAAACACATTGGTAACATTAATTAACATGTTAATATTTTCTTACAGAAGTGTATTGCACTGTATATACCAAAAAGGTTCGAAAAAAATCACGCATTTAGAACGAAATACGCAAATAGTTTGTAACCCGAGGGAGGCGCCCAGTGTGCAAGTGGGCGTGGCGCCTCACGCCCAGTGCTTGTGCTTGTGCTGCGCAGGACGGGCGCGGTGTGGTCGCGCATCAGCCTGGTGGAGGCGGACCCCGCCGCCGACGCCCTGGGCCGGCGCCGCCGCAGCGCGCCGTCCATCGCCAACGCCTCCGACGAGGTGCAGCTGCTGGACGTGCACCCGTCCGCCCTCGACGACGAAGACGAAGAAGCGGCGACGCCGCGTAAGGACGAGCTCTAGGCGTTGGCAAGGGGCGTTGTCCACGGGGCGAGTGGGGAAGCAACCCTCTCGCCAGCAAACGGGCAGTCTCTCCGCAGGCGTCAAACGGGGTCACGCGAAATGCATACGGACATCCACTTCATTATAGGGAAAAGTTAAAAAAAAAAATAGTTTGAAAAAAGACGAATGACAATAATTTTCTGAGCTCTGATAATATATTGTGAATTTTTTGTTCACAAAAACAGAACTTTATCAAAACAATTGCGAAATTAGAATTTGCAGTACAATTTTATACAAAATCTCTCGGAATAAATGTTGCAAATGTCTAGAACAAGTAGGAAATTCCCCCTTTTCCAATGAACACGAGGTTGGAAATTTCATACAACAAAGTTACATATGTGGCATTTCCCCTAATTAGTAGGTAACTGTTTATGCGCTGGTGTTGAGCAGGTCACGTTCTCACATAATGAAAGGAATTTAGCTTACGCGCTGAACACCAATGTATGATGGGTTGCCTAATATCAGGGGCAAATGTTATACGTGTAACTTCTTTTTATGAAATTTCCCTCATGTTTATTTGCAAAAAGTTTGCGTCTTCGCCCACTGAAAGTGCTCTAGCAGTTTGGAATTCTGTGTCACTCGTATTATCGCCATTAATATTGTTAGATTATTTCTGTTAACAAATTGTTTCTATGAAGAGTTTTAACCCTGTTCTACCGAAGATCTTGCATTATGTGCCCAGAGACTGCCTATGTCCTATTATATCTTCTCGGAAGGGAAGAGGTGTGGAGCTGCGGAGGTACGAGGCGGGAGGTGGGGTGGGGGGTGGAGCGGAGAAATGCGCGCAGGAGCGGGGTGCGAATAGGTTGTTTTATCTACAGAAAATTGATAAATGGAACATGATGAATGCTTTGTAATGAGTGGTTATATAAAAAGTTGTACTTGTTAGAGCATAATTCGATTAAAACATTGAGTCCGTTGACACTTGGACAGCTGTCATATAAAAGGGAGCTTCAACGCCACCATAGTGGCGTCGCTATATTCTTGTTCAAGCTCCCGATTCGATAACAGCGTCACAGATTATCAACTGACAATGGACACAAGGTTTCAATTAAAATATAGTTTGGTTAAATTAGCTTACCAAAAATATCTATAATCTGATATAGCTGAATTGGGACTTTCTGGCACATTTCGATGTCGACTGCCCCGGTCTTCCGCTTTCACGACCATCCTAAAACATCCTTCAGTCCAGCCAAAGCAAAATTTCTGTCAGATTTGACATCAAAATATTGTTAAGGCTCACCTTTTCTTCACTTTTGTTCGGATGAACGTTTTTGTGTTGGTATTGTGTTATCGAAAGAACGAATACAGATCGCTTTTCTGAAGCCTGAAAGCAATCGCCCCGACTCCCGCGCGCAGCCAGAGTAGGTTACCTTTCAGCTTAACCAACTGAAGCGAGTCCTATCACAAAAGATTACATAATTACAAAATAACTGTACCTTTATAGTAACACACAAGTTGGATAATTTAGTTATTTTAGTAGAATGCGAGAGATTCGTCAGATATAATAAAACTAACTGTATCTTCACAACTATTTTAGTTACCATTCAAACTTTGTAAAGCTCAGTTTTTAAAAGATATTTAATAAATAGTTCCTCTTAAAATGCATTCGTAATATAAAACTAATCCAATCACTTAATTTTCAACTGATCGTGAAAATTGAAGACGCATTTAAAGCTAATGACGTTGATGGACGTTAGCCGTTTTTAGGCAATACACATTGGTAACAAATTGGTATGTTAACATTTCCTTACAGAAGAGTATTGCATTGTATCACAAAGGTTCGAAAAAGAATTTTAAAGTAAAAAGTATACCCCAAATATTCTTACTAGAAAATTTATCTGATGTACGAGATAACATTCTACTGACTCTTCCGGAAAATGTATAAAGTTATTGAAAGTTCAGACAATATTGAATTTTTCGAGTGCGATAATGTTTAAAAAGTAACGCAGCACGACCTTACTGTAGGGGGCAAATTTCAGAAGGATTGAACACTTTAGAATTTGATTTTGTAAAGTCACACGTGGATGTTAGGAATAATTGCTTTTCAATTTTTTTCTCACGGCTTTTGTGACAATTTTCTTGTTGACTTCGTAATGAAATAGCCTAAATTAATGATTTCTATGTATAATTTCTATGTATGATTTTTGTTGAAAATTCTTTCAGAAATATCAAGACTTAATAATTTGTGTATCGCGTAAGTCCGTTATTAACATTGCGTTCACGGTCTCTCTCACGAAGTTAAATTTATTCCATTGTTTTTCTAATAATGAGAATTTATCTCATTTTCTTAATCAAATCTCTCTTCCAGTTGCTCGATTCAAGTTCTCATGCTTTAAAAGGAAAATAATTTGTATGTGCCTTACATTAATATTTTTCCTATCTGCAGTAAATCAAATCTCTCTCTCTCTCTCCCTCTCTCTCTCTTGAAATGACAGATACCCTCGAAATTAGAGAGTTAAAGCTGGGAGTAGTATTACAGAAATTTCAATCTTCTGCTCATGTGCAGTTCTGATTTTGCATCACCTTTGAGCATCTGCGCATGCGCAGAAGTTGGATATTTTCGTTTGCTGGTCGCTGCACTATGCCTATTTATTTTATTCTCCTGTTGATACTATCGATGTCTTCTACAAATAAAAGAGTCTATATCGAATTTCCTTTTCCAAGCGCATTCTTTAATTCTTCTCATGTTTGTTAAGTTTCTAACAAAATATTAAAAATAAAAAAGTAATTTTATTTTTAATTAACAAAGTTGCAAATCGTTAACAAATATTTCCAATAATTAATTTAAGTTCCTTCACATGTCGATATATATCACTCCCTTGCTGACAATGATGCAACACAATACCTAAAATATTAACGTAATCAAAGTATTTTACTTTAGTGTGACGGGCGACAAATAGCTAACGTATTTTGAAGAAGAGCTTTACAGAAATAAGAAATAAGAACTCATATGCATTTACTACAAAATATTTTTAAAATAACTTTTCATTTCTTTATCCCCAATTTCTCTAATATCGTGCATAATTATACAAAAACCAAGTTACATTTCGAAGTCAATATATCAGCCGGGTATCGTCCATTTGGATCCTAGACATGCAAGGTTCATTAATATTCTATTTTAATCGATTTCAAATCTTCAATAATTGTTGCAAAAACGAAATGTAGCTCAAAATTCACCTTCACTTTTTCGTAAAAATGACCTAAAAATATTAAATTCAGGATATACTCAATTCGGGATAGAAAAACAGTCCAGAACAAAATAAAATAGAAAAAGAAATAAAGTTTAGACACCCCTCTATCTTCGACATCTATCTATATTTTGTAACGCCATGACAAACAAACCACACTTGAGCACTCTTCTTATCCTTCACATCTCTCTAAAACGTAGACCTTTCCAGCAACAGAAGATACACTAAATTAAGAAGTTACATTGTTGAATTCAAAGGTATAAAGTTTAGTAAGGCATTAGTAAAGGCATTGCGTTTGTATAGGATACATTATGCCACACCATACGGACAATATATCTGCATAATATGATATGTACAGCAGAGATCTGGTTACAGGAGTCGTGACGCTGAAGAGTTGTTGGAAACGGATGTTCGACATGTACAATTATTTATTATTGCCCATCTGCTTCTCGACATACACGTTTTTTTCTCCCTCCCTCATTTTGTTATCCCGAATTATTTTAACCTATTACACAGACTTGTTCAATACTGTTATTAACTTGAGATGTATCAAGGGATGTGATGTGCTTCAAGATATCGACTTCAAGACTAATTTCGCAACGTCACACATCCAGCTCCACTATTACCCTTCGCGTAAGAAACCCCATTAATCGAGGAACTTTCGAAGATTAGAATCTCCTTCGACGGAATATTTTGATCAACCGATAAGACGTGCGGGTCTGGACAAGGTTCATAGAAAGTAAATTTAGATCAAACTTGCCAAGATTGTATTAGCTACCAGTTGGAATATCATCCAAAGAGATGAAGGAAGAAATGACTAATCGGCCAACAGCAGCTCTCTTGACTCGAATCAGTGAAGCCACAGCTGGACCCCTGTCCGTAGAATAAAAATGAAAACATTCATTTTCAAGAGAGTAAATCAATACCGGTTCAAGTGTCGCCCGGTTCAATGAGGATATTGATATTCCTGTACATCTGACGGTTATGAGCTACAAGATGGAGATTATTGATGGGGCTACCGGGGCTCAAGATTGCAGAGCGTCTGAAAACGACGGAGAGGAGAAAAGACAAAAACAAATATAAAATGCTATTGATACGCCTCGCCGAAGAGTATTTTAAAAGAAAATTTAACAATTTTAGCAGCAATAAATTCCGTTATCAGAAATAACATATACTAGCTGACCAGAGAAGAGTGATTCTGAGAAACTATCTTCTCACCACCTTGGATAAAAAAGATCGTCAGCCAATAACACAATCTCAGGCCCCTCCTGAAGAGGAAAAGGATTATGAACCAAAGCAGAGAAAACCATCGATTACCTAGAAAATATTAGCAGTTCCGTCTCGCCCGACCTCACCCTGACCCGACCTAACAGCCTAACCCCATCCAGTCCCTGCGCGTGCCCGTCCTATCTAGCGACGCCTTGCCTCCATCGGTTCCTTGTCAACCCTGCCTGCAATGGTTCTTCCTCGTTCGATCCACGTTGCTCTGCTAGACAATTACGGGCAGCTTCTCCTCCAGTGCACACTCCTGACGAACTCTCAATACCAAGAATCAAATAATGTTACATATTTTGACAGCTGTCTATCAAGGTAATTTGATAAGGTCAGAGCTATGTCTCAAAAATTCCGCTTAGCCTTCTAGGAGTTAGTCGTCAAACATCGTTATGTTGTTTTTATTTATTGCTGACTCTGAAGTATCCGGTGGTGTTCGTGATTTAATTACGATCACAATGATTCATTAGGAAGGAAAATGAGTAAATTCATTGTGTCCACCATGGTAACTGAAGTGTATAATGGAAGTAATTCAACTTTCTTACCCGCCCCGATCCATCCTAATTCGCATGATCCCCACCACTCCTTCCCTGTTCACCCAGAGCCATTCCGCAGCCACTGCGCCTATCCTCCCCGCCTCTCCCCGCCTCTCCCCGCCTCTCCCCGCCTCTCCCCGCCTCTCCCCGCCTCTCCCCGCCTCTCCCGCCTCTCCCCGCCTCTCCCCGCCTCTCCCCTCCTCCCCGTCTCTCCCCATCTCTCCCCGTCTCTCCCCGTCTCTCCTCATCTCTCCCCGTCTCTCACCGTCTCTCCCCGTCTCTCTCCGTCTCTCCCCGTCTCTCCCCATCTCTCACCGTCTCTCTCCGTCTCTCCCCGTCTCTCCCCGTCTCTCCCCGTCTCTCCCCGTCTCTCCCCGTCTCTCCCCGTCTCTCCCCGCGTCGCCCCGCCAAACCCTACCAATCCGCGCACCGACCTGGCCCAGATCATTCTCCGCCTCACAATGCCTCGTCTTGTCCTATCAATCCATTCATTGGCATGTATATAGATATAACGATTAACAGACTAGAGACCTAGAAGTATACAGACCTCTATACTACGTTAAGCCGAGGAAACGTAAAAAGTCCTGATCAGCGTAATAAAATGGAAGTGTCAGTAATTTCAAAATAACTATCTTCTTATACAAGATAACATTGTAATGTATACGTTTTAAATCCCACACATTTGTTTTTGGAACGTTTTATCACGTTTTTAAATTCTGTGAATGCTGTGGTTATAACAGCGTTCTTTTTTCATCTTAATGTTAAAACTTTCTTCTAACTTTGAAAACAGAAGACATTACTTAAGAAACTATTTGTGATAAGCAAAATTTCAACAAACTCCCAATTGACATTTAGGGGTTCTCTTGTCTATGCCATGGCTCCTGTCATAAACTAAACTAAACTCTGTAGGATTAAGTAGGAGAGATATGGTGTCGAACACTAGTTTGTCTTTATTTTATTTTTGAACTAAAAAACGTTCCTTCTATTGTTGTTTATAATCTGTCGAAACTATTGTTTTCGAAGCCTTTCGTAACAAATTAGAAAAAAATTGTCTCTGAAGTAAGTATAGAAATCAAAGGATTCAAAATAATTTTCATGTACCAGGAATGATGTATAAAATGCATGTAAGTTACTACCCGAGTTCTCTGGGTTTTTCTGATATTTATTTGTCATATCAATATCATAGAGGAAAGAGAGTGAATCCCATTTGTATTGTAGAATGAGAATGAGTTTATTTTCATCCCCCTCACTCGTTCTTTGCTCTGTCCCATTGTAATCCGCTCACTTCAAAATACTGCTGAAACTACTCGTACATTTTTTGAACCTTCAACTATCATTTGATTTCTTCAGGGAATAAATGTTGAAAAAATTCATTCTTTGTGATCATACATCGTGATATGAATCTATATTCCAAATTTCATGATTCTAGCTTTGGAAGATTTTGTTCTAGTTTGATAGGACATTTGGCGAGTTATATGGCTTCAGAGGTCACTAATGGTTACAGTGAAAAATTGCTGTTAATAGGGATGGGCGCTGAATCGAGTTTATCCAATTAGAGAAGTCGCACATGAGGTCTAATGGTGTTAGTTGCTATTATGCATTTTCCTAGAATCGTTTTCAATTACCTTAAACTACAAAATAAATTTAAGCACGGGATCTAGGAGCCCTTGGCTAGTATCAATCGTACTACTGACTTGTCATTCATTCGCTAAGTCACATCCTGTAGCAACTAGAGAAAAAGGCCGTCTGACGAAAGGTATACGACCTTTAGATCTACACAAGCTTCCTCAAGAAGACATAGCAAACATCACGAAAACGTAGCGAGATCGGCGTTTGTTGAGAAGCGAACTTTTTTTAGCCCAAAAGAAGTTAATCCTGCGACTTAAACATTTATATTTCACTTGTGGAAGTAATCTCACATTCGGAACCATCGTAGGTAGTACTGAATCAACAGTAATCTCTACCACTTTTCCGCATGCTATTCTATTACACTTCCAAATCACGAGATGAAACCACTCAATACAGGCCAATTTACGAAATGTAAATGACTTCTTGCTGCGTAGGCAGCAGTCCGCCTCAAAGAGCGAATATTTAACTTGTTATGGAAATATCAAGCGAAAAATTGCCGGTAATGGAAGTGACCTCTTAATGTGGGTGGCCGCTTGAGCAATTGCACATTAGATGTAGATAATAATTGTCGTAAATATTAATCGTTTGGTGCACTCATCATTTTTCACTCAAATCGGTCGTTTTTGCCTGAAAGCCACTCCTGTGCGAATCCTAAAGCGACTTATTAGAATGTTTTTGGTCCTTATTGATTTATTTTGACATTTAAGCCTGAAGATGGAAATAATTATTTTCCGAAACGTTGCTGTTACTATTATACATCACATGTAATATATTGATATAAAACTGCTATCCTAAAAAAGTTATCTGTGTTTAAAATACGCACCAAAAAGATTCTGATAAATTGAACAATTTATGGACAACAAAGAAATTTAATCCTATAGTGATTTCCATACGTCTTCTTTCGTCTTCACTCTGAACGGAAAGAACTAGTTTAATGTCTGGTTTTGTATTTAAGGCATGAAAGGGAAACGTCTAGCATTTCGAATCCCCCATCCTCATTGTTGACATTCCTTTCAAATGTAAATTTATTTCCTTTCGAAAGCGCTGGCGAGAACGTAAGTTTCCTAGTCTGTCGAGCGATCTGCAAATAAAGAGTGTGGTGAATCGCTCCTCAGCCCCTTTGTCCTTTGCAGAGGCCTGAAGTGCTGCCGCCAACGTCTTCGCCGCCACCGCCGCCGACGCAGCGTCGCTGGTGGCGCCCTCTGTGATAGCGAGCGCTGGCGCATGCGCGCTCTGCTCCTTCGGCGGGGCGGGGCGGGGCGCAGACAAGCCACGGCATTGCCATACGCCACAGCGGGCGCTGGAGGCTTCTCCAAGCAACGCTGTTACTCCCTCTGTGGCACGAGCTCTCTCACACGAATCAGTATTTTATAAATAGGAAATTATTTATAATAACTTTGTCAGACTCCCTTCAACGAGTATATTCAGCTTATAGTCACTCAATCTTATCCCCGATCTAGTTAACCAAATTTATTTACGTGTGTATGTCTTTGTTTATATTTAAAGAAATAGTAGTGTCAAAAATATTGGAGCATGCGGAAAAATGACGTATATATATTTTTCTGAAAACAATTATTCGATACGAGTAAAATAATACTTAAATATTGCAATAATAGTTCAAATGAGATCTTGACGAAATTACAGTAATGTAAGAAATGGAAGAGGACTTCAACAAACAATCATAACGCAGGCACTATCCCTGTAAGACAATATCAAGGTCGTTTCAATTTCGCAAGATCTTTAAACAAGTTTTAAGAATAGTAGCAATTGTAAATGTCCAACGCGAGTTCTTTATTAATTTTTTTGTTCGGAAATTAGTGTGCGATGTGTTATAATACTCGTACAACCAGGGATTTGGGGTGTACGTGTACGTGGCATTAGCTGTAGCCTTGGTGTCGCGCAGGATCGCGACAGCTGACAATATATCTGTACCGGTCGAATGGACTAAAGACCTTTCATTTATCTTATTCCTCGGCATACATGATGAAGTAAACAAGCAAATCTTCACGGGTAACACAGTGGTATTATACTTGTTCGAACGTAGTGAAAATTCGAACATAAAAGCCATCAAACTGAGCCTTGAACTGAACTCTTTACATTTCAAGTTAACGATGACTATATAAACAGTTGTAATGCTGTGGAAATATAAGCAATGTATAGTAGTACTAGACATTCGAAGGTGAACTTCGGTCTGGTGTTTTATGCTTGTAACCATGAGTAAATATTATGACGACTGTACTACTTGAAAAGAGTAATTGAAGCATTATTGTGCGTTGTACATTATGTATTTATTTTTTTAAAGAATATAATAGTACTTTTCTGTTAAAAACGAAAATGAAGTGTTTATCTTCAGTAAATTAAATATGCTTATCACATCATACAAATAAAGACTGTTCTCATACACCGACCTTCACAATGACACTAATGATTGAGAGGAACCTTCTTTCTTTTAGCATTGTTTCGGGGCTCGCACTGAAGTCTTGCCACGAGTTTTATACTTTATAAGTTGTTGAAGTAAATTACGGAATCATTATACCAATAACGTTAATCAATTTCTTTCCATACAAACGTAAACAATACGAGCAGTGTGTTGATTAGTAGATAAACTAGGCTTTGCACATTTTAAAAATAAATAAAAATATTATTTATTGTGATTCTAGTGCCTAAGTCATATGGTTATGCCTGATAGTAGGTGGATGATTTTAATGAGAATGTGATTATAGAGATATGAAGTGAATGATGATGGAGCAATGGTGGAATGAGATGTACAGGAAACAGGAGACTGATAAAACGTCGCGAAACCGCTTTGTCCACAACAAATTTCGCGTGGAACAACCAGTAATAGAATCCCGGTCTCAGCCATGGAAGGAGAGGTCTCCGGCTGTTTACACTACGGGCCGCTCCCTACGAAATTAGCGTACTAAAAGAATTAGCTGTGCAAAAACACAACGACACCAATCACCAGATCTATCGGCGACTGTGCACTGCAGCGCAGTGCCACACCCGCCGTCATTTCCCCACGGGTGAAACACCCCAAAAAATCCACTTAACCAAATCATTCATATTAGTTGCGAGCCTGGACCTCATCAATTTTAAGTCCGCTATTTTTAATAATATTTAATACAATTTTAACGCATCGAAAGAAATTAAAATCTAAAACATGTTAATTAAATTGTGTTATAGAAGGATATCGTTAAGTTTGATTTTCTTTTAGTTAACTAAATAGGCTCATTAATTCCATGAAAAATCGTTAATTATCTCCATGTTAATAGCATGCGTGCAATTAAAATTCCACTGTGCAATTCAAAACTCACACCTACCAATCAGAATTCAGAAAAGGAGCGAAATCGTTTAATTAAGAATAACACACACGTAGCAAAAGTATTTGCAATCGGCCGTAAAACATGAACAAAAAAGTACATATTACGTACCTACAACTACACATTACCAACAAATTAACAAAACTAAATTGGGTAAGTAAAAGTTAAGTTAGCGGAATTATGAAACAACTTAAAATATTAAAAGTGAATATAATAAAATGTTTTACATGTAAAAATTTGGTCTTAGGATTACGAATGTAAAAAATGTAAACATCAATTGTGTTTACCATCTCTAAAATGTATGCTATACCAACACTGGATCAGTGACTAGTTTTTTTTCCAATATTTATACATGTTATATTCTCTCTCTTACCAGTCTTTACTTTTCGTGGGAAGTAAGGTTTTCATAAGTTTGTCAGCTTAATATTTTATTGGCATATGTTCAGTACCTCCCAGTATATGCAAATATATCGTAGAAACAAAAACAATGCAAGGCCAACTAAAACAGATACTTTTCAGAAGCAATACTACCTCATGAAATGCATGCCGCGTGTGGAAAAGATCTGTTTGGACATTTTAAAATTTTAATTATCTGTAAATGGAAACGAAAAAATATTGAACATAACATGTGTATAAAGGGGGATAATTACACTCACTCTGTATAAGAAAACTCGCTCCTATCGTCGCTCTTTTTCTTGAACATGCCATTCACGCAATTATCTTCCTCTTTATACACTAGTTTCGTTAATTACTATTGTTAAGTTATGATTTTGGTTTGCTTGAAAGCCAGCATTCATTCATTATTTACAGGTTCCTAATATAAAATATGTATAGCTTAGTGTAATGTGTGTTATAGTATCGATTATTCAAATGGGTAAAATATTGTGAAAAAATACTTCTTACAAAAAAAGGAGAAATCGTTTCTCCAATGAGGTCTTATCCCCAACGAACTTGCTTTCTTATTTACCGCAGGGAGCATGTAACTACAGACCGAAAAGCTTTTGATAAGTTCTTATATGGAAGGGACTGCGAGTTTTTAGTAGGTTTCTTCTTATTGCAAAACTAAAGAAGGCCAAAGGCAGAATTAATGTCTGGTATATCACTTCGGGCACTTCAGGGCTCACGATGTCGCTAAATAAACACGTCAATAAAACTAAAGAAGCCTGACTCCGACGAAGGGCTGGGGACCTTATTTATACTTTTTCAAACGTTTTTTTTTCAAACGTAGCGGCGATGGGTAGTATCTCCAAGATGGAATTCGGCACGACCTCTTGCATCATTCTCAGTCCTGCCGCTAAAGTCGCTTGATTTGCCGCTGTGCTTGATACGGTCGCGATCATGCGACATCTTGCGGCAGGACCAAGTAAGGTGCAGAAAGTCGTGCCGAACTCCATCTTTGAAATACTACCCACAGCCACCACGTTAGAAAAACCCAAGTATAGCAGACGCGGCTCGCGGGCGGTCCCCTGGTGCCTGGAGTTTGACTCTCACTGTCTCCGCCAGATGTCAGTCTCAGTTAACTATATCCGACCTATCTGGTTGGGAGAACTCGTTAGGGCGAGATATTTTCGGAGGGATTTAGTTTTGCTAAGCATCTGCCAGTGTTCTTTTACATGCCACAAGAGTGACATGGCCACTGTGGATTTTCCGTCCTTCGAAAAGTCACGCACCTCGGCCGGGATCAAACATTGGAAATTCAGAGGGCAGCTAACCCCTCACTCACCGAGGCGCGCAATGCCTCCAACGGGTTAGCAGCAGTGCAGCTTACATATTGATATTATTCTTCAAACGAAAATTATTCAGGAATCTTTCGAAGTTGGAGCGATCACCAGGCCTGGCCGTTGCGGCTGCTCTTGACTGCCCACAAGGTGGTCAAGACACACGATGTAAAGCAGAGTGGAAAGTCCATGCAACGATGCGGGACTCTTCTTATCTAGATGTTGGCAATCAAGAAGAAACGAATACTTAATTTTATGGGGTAAATTGTGAAAAGATTACAGGATGAATTAATTTTATTACTAGATTATTCAATTTTAAATTGGATATCTTTTTGAAATATCGGTATATTTCTATTCAACTAGCTCGTGGTGGAAACATTCATATATTTAGTGGAATTTGAATCCACATTCCTCGCGCAGAATCGATAGCGCCCAAGGCCCTTGCAACACTGAAGTTGTCATATTAATGGCACACACAAATCTATTGCAGAATTGGGCGATCACGCTGGCATGTATGTAATTAGTACAAGATCTCATGCAACTTTTCGAACCCGTCAAGCTTGTTTACAGAAGAAAATATGGAAGACACCTTTTTAAAATAAGCAAAATTCTTTTGCCTTGTATACCTGCTTGCAGTGTGCGAATTAATGAGATGCCAGGGATAGTCCCGACGAGGGAAACTGTTCCACCCCAATCAACTTCTCTACAGGATGTTCTATTCGCATTATAAATGACAGGGTTCAACGAAATTATACTTGGGTTTTCTAACAAGGCATATGAGGGTAGTACTCCAAGATATGGTACGGCTTTTCGCGTCTTTCTCGGTCGTGCCGCTAGAGTCGCTTGATACGGTCGCGATCATGCGACATCTTGCTGCACGACCGATAAAGACGCAAAAAATCGTGCCATATTCCATCTTGAAGATACTACCGTCAGATGCCACATTACAAAAAAACAAGTATAAGCAAACTATACTTTGATTAGAGCGACAACACGCAAGGACGCGGCTGGCTCCGATTGGACCGAGGAAGGTTCTGTGAACTTTCGCCCAAGCCAGAATGTGCTTATGTCATTTACGTCTCTTGAGAGAGCTCATTGCCACACTCCGGAGCGCTGGCGTTGTAAATTTCGCTAAGATTAATTTTATTGGCCCGGCTGAGATCAACAACTTTTGCATATGTGCATTGCGGAACTTGTCTAATCTCAAACAAGTGGTACCGGGAGCGGTGGCTCAGTGTATCAACTGATGTTACTGCAGCACTTCTGACCGGGAGGTCCTAGGTTCGAGTCCTGACGGTGGCAGGATTTTCGACACTAGCTTTTCAACTATGTCGAATTCAGTCGTCTGGAAGAAAATTCTAACGGTCGGCTGCTCTGATCGGTAGTTTTCCATGGTTTCTCTGAACAACACCAGGCAAATGCCGGAGCAGTACCCTAACAAACGGGCCACGGACAGCGCGCGATCTGTCCTTCCTCTTCCTTGTCTTATCCCACTCCTTACACACACACACTTACACTAACATGCACCACACTATCATATATTCCGAGAGACCGGTCGGGAGCTTAGAGCTTGTCCCGGCTGGGGCGGTGCCCCACTGGTGGGAGAGTCCTGGTTACGGAAAACCCCGTTAGCCGACGATAGGTCGGCGCCGGATCTGGCCATACAGCGGGGGAAAACCACCGCCACCTCCCGAGCAAAACTACGCACCACACTTACGGGACTAATGCCCCTAGTAGTTGACGCGTCCGGAATCACCAATCAAACCAGTGGCTATCGTTTGAATTCAATGTCGCCAACGACAACAAAATATTGTAGAATTTGTAAATATTGTAGAATCTGAAATTATTCAAAAGGTCAGCTCGAGCAGCTACGATCGCCTCTCACAGAAGGTCAGTGGGTTCTAATCCCTGTTGGGTATGAATGTTTATCCATGAGATGTGCTATGGTGACTCACTTTTCTGATCTCGTCCATAGCTGTGGCAAGTTATCCAGATAAAGGCTTATGTTGAAATGTAATGAAATGATGATAACGATGATGATGGCACGGTGATTTATCATAGAGCAAGGACTATACAGTTTTTCCTGAATGATGGTACGTGATATAATTGAAGATGGAGATAGTCGAATGGTTGTCAAGGAAAACTAGAGAACTCTGAGAAAACCTGCTGTGAAATCGCTGTTAAGGTTACAAATTCTGGAATAACCTGGATTTGAGCCACGGTACCCAGAATTGAAAGTCAATGCTTAGTCAATAAAATCACGCAATCAAGCTAGCGTGATTGCTCAGAATGCTACGTAACACGCTGATGTGATTGTAAATGACAGTGCGTAATTTGTCCAGTCTAGTAGTTGCAATTTCCATACCAATATGCAAATCAATGCATGCCAACTTGTTATCCATACCAGTTAACAATGACACTAAAAAGGATCAGTCACGTTTACTGTTATTAGTTACGACTTATTGAAAAGGAAAGGTAGCAATATCTTTCATTGTATTTAATTTAAAAATAAATTGTCTCTTTCGGAAGTTAAATTGGAAATCAAGATGGAAATCACACATCAACAAAACCTCCCTAACGGTAAAATGAAACTTCAAAATGTTATCAAATAATAAATCATAAATACAGAAATAACTACGTATAAAAATATGACAACTCCACAAATCCAAAATGTCAAATATGTTGCATTGCTCTCTTACATGGGGCGGTGCTATCTACTCAACATCAATAAACTAAACAAGTAAAAATAAAATTCTTTGATGCATTTTAAAAACCCTTAATACAGTAAACGAACAATTACAGAAGAAATTATATATTCCCTATCTGCAGGACTACATTATAAAAAATTATTTTTGTTTTGTGACAAAACGCCTAGTTTATCATTATCCACACTTTCACTTAGGCAGAACCTCGCCCAAGAAGTAGAATTAAATCCCCAAAGAAAATTTCCATCATTTAAATTTATTTAACAAAAGAATCCCACAAAACAAGAAAATTATTTCACGGGATATAACTTTTCTTTTAACATCACCATAACTAAGACGCGTCTCAAGAGTTTTCTTGAAAGAAAAGAAAAATTTATTGTAGGATCTCCCGGGATTGTTAAGGCGTACTGTAACTTGTAAAGCACTTCTGTGCTAACCTTGAAAAAAGTATATGAAAGAAGTCCATGAAAATGGAGAATTGACCTGCATGGATTTACTTGAAATTCAACATCGCAATATTAAAACTTGTACGTTTTATTTGATGTAAAGGATCTCAAGACATATGTCGAGGAGAGTTCTTTAAGAAAAGACCATTTCGACAGGTCGAGAAACAAATTAATGTCACGCAGGACGATGACACAGCAAGAGATAGTGATGAAGCAACTTACAAATGAGATCACTCTTAACGAACGCACTGCATAAATTGAGCGCATGGGCATAACCTACAGTTATGTTGCCAGCCGTGATCAAGCAGTAGCTGTCACAACGGTCCCTTCTTATAGTAATCTCTCTATACCTTACTTCCCTTTACAATATTGTAAGGTTCCAAGGCGCGTCGCGGGCACAGAATAGGTACTATACAGAACGGAAAGTAGAGGGCAGCTCCTTTGATCTTCAGTGAGCCACCGCGCAGCGCGGACCGCCATCTTGAAACTGTGCAAAGGAACCCCAAGAGTCAGCTTAAAAGCCGCTTTGCTCAAAAAACGGTTCGAAATTTTTTCTTCTAACATTTCGAACGGGTAGTGCTAATTACACTGTTAAAAAGGGCATAAAATTCATTTTGGTATATTATTTTATTTTTCAAAAATTACACAAATGTAATGTTTTTGAAATATCTCTCACGCCGTTAATATTCACATTTCCTGAAATTTCTGAACAGTATTACATTTGCGAGTTAAAGTGCTTTAAATAAAGTTTTCCGAAAACTCAAAATTGTTCTGTAGAAAAGAGCTTCAATTTCGCATTTTTAGTAACGCTTAAACGGTATTTTCTTAAAAATGGCTTCACATTTTTTAATGAAAATTGTCTTTTAGGACGAAATTTTACTCTTCTTTAATATTCTTTAAGTAATCTTGCAGTTTTACTATTAATAAACCGAATAATTGAGAAAATTGCAAAAAAATGTACTTAAGGCGGAGATAGATGGCAGCTGGCTGAAGTATGTTGCAAGTCCGATAAACTAGCTCAGACCAATGAAAATAGAAAACTAATACGAGAAAGTCTGTGCCATTATGTTGCACTACTAGTTATGTCCCCTCGGATTACGTATGTTTTTGCTAGTTATACACACACACACACACACACACACACACACACACACACACACACACACACACACACACACACAGATACACACACAAACGCCAAATACGAGTAAAACGGTAATAAAAGGCACCTTCACCACCGTTCACCACCATTCACCACACAACAAATGCCGGGACGTACAACTGTTTACATACTTTCAATATGGCGACCATGTGCTTCATATCGGCGCTAGCTTTCCTTTCTGTGTAGTACCTATTCTGAGTCGCGGGCGTTTACGTAACCCCACAGAGCTTCGCCTCGCGCCCTCTGCCCTGACCTCGGTGATAGGCGATACGCAGTTGTTCCGATCCGGAAAGAGGCGGTCGGTGGCTTCGCACCACCTTAACCTCCCCCCCTCCCCGATAAGCCCTTCAGCCGTCCGCTCGCTCCGGTAGCCTCTCTGTGGAACAAGTACAATTTCACATTTTCTGAAGGTATTTTGGTAAAACCAGCATCAAATGGACCAACATCAAATGGATGTGTATCAAATGGCTTAAGTGGCGAAAGTGAGAGAAACATGCTTTCATCTCAAATTAATTTGAAGTTTGACATTAACATTCATAATTGTTTGCTATTATTTCATTAAAGCTACGGTAGTATTGTCAGTGTCAAAAATACTTTTTCCCCCGAGATATTCCTCTTGTAATAAGCATTTTAATAAACTTCAGTTAATTATCAATTACTTTCAGACATACATTTAATGAAATGTTATTGAAATCGATATAATAGGTAACAACGTTAATACACGAGATACATTAAAAACGAGAAATTAAATTCTACCACTTTACTTACTACATTCCGAAACGCACATCACGTATGGCGTTTGAACTTGAAAATCAAGGTCGAGCGAAACGATACAGTGACTTGAACTTCTTGAACCCCAAGACGATAACAGAATATCAGCTGTTGGGCATGATTATTTCCTGAAAATCCTCTCGTATGTAAATTCACAAATGTATTCAAATCGGATGAGGCTGGTCTTTACTTCCAGCTTAATACTTCATACAAGATGAGACGTTCTGATCTGGAAGATCTCATTCTACTCTGATTTGATTGATGTTTTCGTGTTTCCGGGCGCGTCAACTGCTTTGGTCATTAGTCCTGTTAGTGTAGTGCATTTTTTTTCTCGGGAGATGGCAGTGATATTCCCCCGCTGGATGGCGACATCCGGCGCCGACCTACTGTCTAGTGGGGTTTCCCCCTAACCAGAAATTTCCCACCCGCGGGGCACCGCCCCAGCCGGGACAAGCTCTAAGCTCCCGATCGGTCTCCCGGAATATGTGGTAGTGTAGTGCATGCTAGTGTAAGTGTGTGTGTGTAAGGGGAGAGGATAGGACGAGGAAGGACAGATCGCGCGCGGTCCGTGGCCCGTTTGATAGGGTACTGCTCCGGCATTCGTCTGGTTGATCAGAGAAACCACGGAAAACTACCGATCAGAGCAGCCGGCCGCTATAATTCTCCTCCAGACAACGACTGAACTCGATCTAGCTGAGAAGCTAGTGTCGGAAATCCTGCCGCCGTCAGGACTCGAACGGTCAGAGGCGCTGCAGTGACATCAGTTGATGCACTGAGCTACCGCTCCCGATTCATTCTACTCTGGTTTGCTACTTTTAGCAATAGTGGGGAAATATTTTTTTGCCGATGCCAGAGGTCTTCTAAACGAGGCAAGGAGTTTCAAAGACCCAGCATCTGTTTTGTTTTCTCAGAGCCGTCGGGTGAAAGAGTTGAGTGGGAAACCCTCAAAACGATGTTGTTAATTGGGCCTTGGTGACAGTTTCGAAGTTCTGCATGGCGCCACAGTATTGACGTGCCTGACTCCTCTGACGCATTTAGCTGGTAGGAAAGACTTACGCTGGCAGAGTGGACTGGGGTGGATTGGGGTGGGAAAAGGGGTGGAGGCGAGGCGCCGAACACACCTGCGACTTACAACGCCCCAAATTAATGGACAAAACAGGGAAACCGTTCACAATGGCCCGACATCAATGAGCATCCCGTTCACTTAAGACAGGGGCGCAAGAAACCTTTTAAGTGACGTTGGCGTAAATGCCCCTCCCCCGTTCGGATACCATTACTTCGCGCACTACGTAAGAGAGGAAACTAAGGATTCCCTGATGAGCAGCTTCGTTTTTTAAAGAGCAGGTTTTAGATCTGAAATACCTTATTCAAGAAGTTCCGTGTTTTAATCTTTCAAAAGGAGACAACTACTTATTTACTCACCAGTTAAGGGCACTATCAGACAGTGTATGCCGTTTGCTGGTTCTTTAGTTAATACATTGCTCAAAGAGCAATAAAATTTGTCAGATCCGTCAAATGATTTAGCGCGAATCTGGCGTTCTTTTCTAATTTAGTAATAAATGTGAACTTCAAACATGATAACAATCTCACGATAAGTAATACGCACGAAAATGAAATAACTCCTTGTGAGAAATACATTTTTTAGAAATTGACATTTTTAAGGATTATAAATATTATTTTTATTTTCAAGTAAATTAAGAGGATTTTGATTAACTATTTTGAACTTTACTTCCTTTAATCATTCTGATTAATTTCGGTCAACTTAAAACGCACAACAGGCCAGATTAACTGCAAGTAATTCAAAAAAGTAGTGCATTATTTTGTCTTGACATTTATAGATTACGTTCCATTAAAAATATAACTCACAAGTTCTAATGAACGATGCAATAAACTCTGTTATATAACAAATCAGTCAGTTAAAAGGTCATTATCATCCCTACGACTGCATGAGTCGCCATTCGATCTGTTGTTTCCAAGCAGCTATCAACTGCGGCCGAGAAAATGGGAAGGGCAGCGACGGGGCGAGCGGAGGGAACCAAGAGTTGTCGCGTGTCCTGTGGCGTCATTGAAGCGCCGCAAATGGCGAAAGATCCGATGCAAAAAGCACACGCGAGGAGAGTCGGGGCTCGTACGTGAAGCGCTGGCATTGGCTGCCCGGTGGGTGGCGAAGGTGGCCAGAGCGACGGGCGGCGAGGGCGGCGAGGGCGGCGAGGGCGGCGAGGGCGGCGAGGGCGGCGAGGGCGACGAGGGCGGCGAGGGCGACGAGGGCGGCGAGGGCGGCGAGGGCGGCGAGGGCGGCGAGGGCGGCGAGGGCGGCGAGGGCGGCGAGGGCGGCGAGGGCGGCGAGGGCGGCGAGGGCGGCGAGGGCGGCGAGGGCGGCGAGGGCGGCGAGGGCGGCGAGGACGTCCGAGGCGGGGTATAAGGCGGCAGCGCGCACTGTCTGTCGCTCATTCGCCGTGCCGTTCCGCTCCGCAACGCCGCCGCTCCGACCAGCACCATGGCCACCATCCAATTCCGCGACCCGTCCCCCTTCCTCGTGCGGAAGCAGGGTGGGGCTCCTGCGCCGCCGCCCGGGGACTATGTGCACACCAGGTGAGCACCGCCACCGCCAACCACCTTCTTTCAGGCAGGACCTGGCTAAGCAGCGCGTTTGACGTCGCAGTATCCGCCAACAGGCGAGGATCGATCCCCCAACCTCATTCATTTGCTTTAGAATAGGTATTCAACAGCAAATGATTACGGGAGTTGGCAAATGCATCATTTCAAGGACAACGTGTATTAGCCAGCGATCAGATCAATTTCTCCAAAAAAATATTTTGAATGCATGTTGACAGCTAAAGAAACTTTCCAATACGGCGAATACTTATACTTAAATCGATTAATCTTCCTACTTTCTAGCCTTACTTTGTAAGAAGAGACAGTATTGTAATCTTGTCCCGAAAAACTGCGATTTTTCCGCAGAAAAACTTATTTTCGGGCGCTGGTAATGAAAAAGTCGCGTGGATACATCTTGTTGTATTAATTATGTCTGGTTGAAATACTTCACGAAAGCAGTAAGATACTCACAATTTTTGTTTTACTTACGCCTAGGCAACGTGTGTGAGTAAAATACAAATATTTTTAACAAGTTACCGAATGTGATTAAGTAGCAATAGTCAAATAACATACCTTTTTCTCAGTTCTAAAGTCGTTGCAGGTAAATGGGAAATCCTAAAAAGCAAAAAGGCGGCAAGCAAATAAAGTTTCGTTTCTTTCGAAGAGTAGGTCTCACGAAGGCCAACATCTCTAATGTCATTGATTAAACGTCGCTCTATACACATCGCGCTTCAGGACGCACATTTCAAACGGTGCGAGGCCGAAGGAGCAAGCAACAAAGGCGTGCACAGACGAGCATACCAACTACCTTGCTAAGTTCTATTAAATTTCATAATAAGCCAGACGTTCAACGTGCTTAGAATTATGCCGATAACTTTCATGAACATTATTTATCTGTAACCTTGAAATATATCATAGGCTCAGCAATTAGTTTACATTTATATATATCGAGAAATGACGTTTCACTGGTGACGTTCGTCGTTGCCTTGAAACCTTACAATTTTAAAAATATATTTTCTCTGTTGCAATGGATTATCTCCTTCACAATAAAATGAAACTAAACTTGAAAACTCCTATATAAATAACATATTTCACATTTCACTTAGTTTTTCCCAAAGTAAATGAACGTGACAAAGTTATTTCGTTGTGGCAAATAAATGACGCTACAGAATGTTGTCGGTACTATTACGCTTACATTAAAATAGCAACCTATAGATTTTATTTCACAATCAATGATAATATATACATTGGAAAGTGATTAGAATGAATATTCTGAAGAAAATCTTATACTGCACCTACGTCAGGTTTTCATCTGGTAGGAAATTACAGCCGTTTGAAATACTGAATTATAAATTAACTTTCAAACATTACAGCCCCTAAAATATAATTTATTCACCGATGCAAAACCGTATTTATATAAATAATCCATAATCATACCTATTAATGATTTGTTTTCAAATATCACACGTCCAACTTTAAAAGGACTCTTCCACTCTCTTGCCAACTGGAGAATAGCTTTACGGAGGTGGGGATAATGTAATTTTACGACAGTAGCCCCCCCCCCGTAATGCATGCTTAGTAATTCCTCCCTTGCATTGACCATTTCTCGTTACTCATCTCTTTTCCACCATTTTCACAATGAATAATTTAACTGAAAATAATATGAATCTTTTTTTAACAAAGCAAGATGAAGTTCAAATGATTTCAATCTATCTGCTTATGTAAGCTCTAACACACATTTACACTACGACCTTTGTGCATGGAAGATTCATTTCTACTATCCCCCAAACTATTCCTCCACTTACTATTCCTCCTGAATTGAAATAACTTGAGTATGAAATTTGATTTCTAGAACCGAAGCAAAAAAGAAAATATTAGTTACTAATTCATACAATATATAAATGTTAAAATACGACAATGATTTCAATCGTATTGAAGGCGTTCCGAGAGACTAATCATAGAAGAAACTTATTAAAAAAAATAGTGGCATACAGATTGGCAACAATATGCAAGAGAATTCCGTCTTATGCATATTCAAGGTTTAAATAAATCTTAACTAACCGAGTCCGATGACAGCCTGTCCGTAATTATACCGTTCTTGGAAACTTAACTACTCCTATCCTCACTTCCGTCTCCCGGCCATCTTTTAAAGAGAGACACCTACTAACATTTAATCAAAAATAATTATTATTTTCTTCCGAAATATTTGATAATGGGCCATTCATTAGAGGAGAGGCTAAATACGTCCATGCATGCAATACGTTAATACGTCAATACATGGATGTGATCTTAAATTTCAGGTGGGCCGATGGTCAAGGCGAGAGCTTTCATTCTTTAACAGTTTCCTTGGAATCCTGCAAATACAAAATTATTATTATTATTATTATTATTATTATTAATATTATTATTATTATTATTATTATTATTGTTATTATTATCATCATTATCATTAGCCTTAATGAATGACTGTTTTGATTGATGACGCGCAATCGCACAGATGACCTCCCATTCGTGAGAGGTCGTTCACAGAACGCAATGATCTACGAACAATATCTGCCGTCTCCCAATCGCATTGACCTCACGAGGCTAGAGGCAATTAGCTAGGAATCGTTCAATCTCCAAAGCAATTTCAACTAGTGACACGTATAACATTCTTTATTGTTTAACAAAAATGAAAAAATATAATAAATGTAAAAGTATCCTGCTCATTGTCAAGGTCATGTTTTGACCCATGTTTTCGATAGTACTTCTCTATTTCGATAGGCAGGGGTAGAAGTATCAACGTTAACCAAGAGATGTCTATTCGACTTTGATATAAGACACGAGTAATCCTCACTGGCGTGACTTCAAAAAGTTGTTTACGCAGCACATAGATAGGCAAGTAAGTTTTGTAAAAACAACAAATTTTAGAGCTTCTTTTAAGATCGGATTTACTGTTTGAAATTTACTGATTAATTAAATGATTAAACAATGAACATTGACAACTTTGTGTTAGGTAAAATTTAAATCGTTTGTCTTCGACAATAATTAGGTCTAGTAATGGGTTATTGCAGGGTTTAGTTTACTGAAGCGTCTCTAGCAATAATGGTTTGATTAGCAAACTTAAATGAATACTACAAGTAGGTTCATTATAACATACTTTATTGGGTACATTAAGAAATTAGGTCATGATGTCCGTCATAACAATCGTACTTCGCAAACTAAATGAAATCGTTGTTTAAAACGAACGAGTAGGATGTTTCTATTCTAAAAAAGATGTTCACAAAATAGAATTTGGCCATTGTAACCCAAATACAAAAAATCACATTAAAAAATTCAAAACACAAACAAAGAAATCACATTTCAACCATTGATAGTAGTGTTTAGTACAGGCTTTCTCGTATTATTAATAACGATGTGAATTGATAATAATTATACTGCATATTATGTACTTCTAACATTTCACCTCTCGTGTGCTCTCATCAAACTGCTTGAATCACATCACAGTATGCCTATTACCTAGTACATTTGAAAACTTTTTTTGAATAAAATTGACATCTTTGTTCTATGCACTATTAATAATGTGCTTAGCAGTATTCTTTTTTTGTAGGTCGCTTTTTAACTACTAGGTCATAGAGACCACTAGTTGTTTTAATTGAATGGTGAACTGTAGGAAGAACACGCAAGGACAACACGAATACACACACACACACACACACACACACACACACACACACACACACACAAACATCCATGCTCGAGGCGGGATTCGAACCCTGGACTCTTCGATTGATTGATTGATTGATTTTTTCGTGTTTCTGGACCCGTCAACTGCTTTGGTCATTAGTCCCGCAAGTGGAGTGCATGTTTTTTCTCTGGAAATGGCGGTGATCTTCCCCCGCTGGATGGCGAGATCCGGCGCCGACCTACCGTCGGCTAGTCGGGTTTCCCCCTAACCAGGACTCTCCCACCAGCGGGGCGCCGCCCCAGCCGGAACAAGCTCTAAGCTTCCGACCGGTCTCCCGGAATATGTGGTAGTGTAGTGCATGTTAGTGTAAGTGTGCGTGTAAGGGGAGAGGATAGGATAAGGAAGAGGAAGGACAGATCGCGCGCGGTCCGTGGCCCGTTTGGTAGGGTACTGCTCCGGCATTCGCCTGGTGTTGATCGGAGAAACCACGGAAAACTACCGATCAGAGCAGCCGGCCGCTAGAATTCTCCTCCAGACAGCGACTGAATGGACTCTTCGAGCCGAGGCAGTTACAGCCCTCCAGCCTTAACGACCACTGCTATCCAGGCGGGCACTCTCCTTTCCCTATTTCTTTTCTTTCTATTACTCTTACATGGTTTCCTTCAAACGAAATTTTCAAGACTATGGAAAATATTCGTGTACCTATTTAAAATGTTATAATTAAAAATGTTTAGAGCCAGTTCATGTTAATATTTGTACCGTCCCTGTAAGAAAGTTACTTCCTACGTACTGTCCTTCGCATTGGAATAAATATTAAATTAATAGAACATAAGCGTTTCGTTTCTGAGGAGACAGATGCTGCAATACATGAACAGTATTTTTCTTCCAAATGTTGCGAAAGGAACTAAGAGGAGACTTTTGCAGGTACCTGGAGGCCACGAGACTGTCACCGGCACTTCCGAAGACGGAGGAGATAGGGGTGGCGCTGTGTGGCTGCGGAAGGGCAGGTGGGTACAAAGAAGAAACAAGGAGGTGGAGCAAGCATAGACGCGCGCAGTCTAAAATAAAATGGGAGAGGCAACTACATTTTTTTTAATTTGTTGCGCCTTCGACATGACGCAAACGCGTCTCATAACCCCATTGGGCGTTGAGCACTTAGGAGTAATCCTTCGTTATTTATATTTTTAAGGTCAATGTCTTTGGGAGTAATCCTCCTTTACGTAGTCCGTTAGTCGTCAAGAGGACCGCCAGGTAGCATCTCCGCGTACACGCCTCTCTTGCACGCTCCTGCGTCACTACCCAGCGGCCAGAATTGGAATGGAAATAGGATAGGGTTTAGAACACTTCACAGGGGTTGGACTAGCCCTTGTGAAGCAGCTAAACTCGTTTTGTTGAAACAAATTTCACACGAGATTGTCCGGGAATCGACAGGAATCGAACTCTGACCTCTTTGGTGAAAGGCGAGCGACTTTGCTCTTGAGCCACGAGACAGCCCTGGATCATCTTTGCCATTTTTATTTACATACGACATATTTCCTAGTAATAGATACAAATACTACAGTAAGAATAAAATTATGACTATTATTGCAATTGTTTTTATGTTAAACCATTTACACAGTTGCCAGATTTGGAGCGCCTCGTCCCCAAAGATCGAATAAGTTTCCCAAACTATGAGGTTAAGAAAGGGGTAAATCAAGGATTGAACATAATCAATAAATACAATCTTCTATTATGTAAGATTTCTCCCCTTCCCCTCCCCGTACGTACTCCTATGGGTGCAAGCATTAATAGTTTGGTAGAGAGAAATTACATTCTTCACTACAAGACTCGTGGATTTATTGATACTTTTCCATGTTATCATGGTATTGCTATGATAAGCTCTTGAAGCAAAATATCTCATGATAATGGCATAAGTAATAAACGTTTGGTACATTGAAGAGCGCCATTACGATTAAGAATTAGCATTTAAATATGGTAGAAAGGGAGCAGATCCCGTTTAAAACAATAAGCGAGTGACGGAAACGCCTGTAATAAACGACATACTTTTCAGTGTTAATGACGGTGTTAACAATTTCGTCAATTTAGCAATGATTAGATGCCCGTCATAACCTAAGTAATACTACCTTACATGTTACTTATATCATAATGTAGTTTTTATGAGGTTACAATAACAGTAATTTAATTCATAAGGAGGACACAGAGAAAAATGGATAGTCGAAAGTTCCGACTCAGAACAACAAAGTACGAGTACTGCTCACAAAATTTAACTGGCTACGTTCATACAGATTATTTTTAATTTACAATGAAGTGCTCGACATTGATCTTCAAATGAATATCATCAAAGAAGAAATAACATTCGCGGATCAGAAATTGCACAGAAGACAAAAATCATTCAAATCGCCTCGCTATTAATCTGTTAGATAATAGTCATTCAGACGGCTACTGTGACAAAAGACATAGATAGATCTAACGTTGTGTAAAATGAATAGGAATGCTGTTGTAACATTTCCACTTTGCAAATTTTCTTAAGTATTTGGCCTAATATTTCTGTGGAAACACATTCCAAATGAACATAATTATTTTAAAAAATTAAGTCCCACCGCTATGCTCAGCAAGCGGGCAACCCACGGGCGCTAAACTGCAAAGTTTGGACCCCCGCAGTGCTAAGGGTTTCCATAGAAACTAACGGAACGGAATAATTTAGATAACAAAAGCCTATCGGAACAATTTATGTATATTGCAATGACAGATGACACATTGAGCTTGGATCTATTTGAATGATACGCTTTGAAATAGCAAACAACACATGAAACCATTTGCTCTAAATACATTTAACACTCAAACATAACTTATACCAAACACAAGGAACTAATGCAGTGTGAATGCAATCACTGAAGTTACATACACAAAACCATACCTTAAATACAACAATGAAAAGTCTACAATAAATTGCAGTATAACGTATGTTATTGCCTTATGCGAAATGTTAATACAACTCAAGATAGCACACCGAGCTGGACGCATAGTTTGAGTCCTGCACGATGTCTACAATCGAGTAGAATATTCAAGTTATTGGATAAAACCCTTCGTCCCTAGGTAGGGAAAAACTGTTGCAAGGTAGAAAGAAACCGGATTTATATGTCCCAGAACAAACCATTTACGCTTGTACTCTGTCGCGCAAACAGTGGAGGAATGTGGTGAGCTCTCGAAAGTTTTGAGTATACGTCGACTCATACCTTTCACCAATATTATGCAAAGCCTCCGTGAAGCATCATCTATCAAAACATTCACTGTGGTATAAAAATTAAGAAAGCTACGACTCACAATAAGCAGGCAAAGCTTGTCGAAAACTGGATGCATCCATGCACCGCCCTGCCTCGTGCCTCGTCGAATCGTCAAAATCGCTGCGAAAGACGTCTTGTGTTCACAACTGCCCGTTCACCGTACGCCACCGATGCAATCGGCTCAACCCCCGACACTCAACTGTGTCCAGTCGGCATCTTCCCCTCTCCGCTTACCCCCCCCCCATGTTTCGTCTCCCCTCCTCATCAGTGACAGGGCGGCTGGCTCGCATTCTTTGCGCCTTGAAAGTGGCACTTATAGTATCGTTAAAAGCTCTGAGAGTTGGCTGTGAAAGCCATTTTTGTGTTAATTGTGTGTCAAAAATGTTCCTAATAGGATAATAATCAACTGAAGCAAAAAAAGTCTTGTTATTTTTAAAATCTCCCCTAAAATATATATTTTGGTGTCAATAATTCAGAATTTGCTTGTTATTTAGTTTCTTTAGTTTGGTAAGATATTTTACAAAGAAAACTAGAAATTGTGGTTGTTGTTTTTTTCCTAGGGCTTTTATCCAGCCGACAGCCGGTTGCCCTTTACGCCCCGAAGGGACGCATATTCGACCATACACTAGACAAACACTTGCGGGCTCCTCTGATGGTCGTTAAAAGCTCTGAGAGTTGGCTGTGAAAGTCATTGTTGTGTTAATTGTGTGTCAAAAATGTTCCTAATAGGATAATAATCAACTGAAGCAGTTGGGAAGCCTGGGGTCAGCAGAATGCGAGGCCCTCCGCGACAACACACACACAAAGTCAAGGGACAAACAGCCATGCCCAAGGCGGGACTCGAACCCGCGACCCTTCGGACCGAAGCGCGGAGTCGGTACTCGCTCTTAGCCACCTCGGCCATCCAGGTCGGCGAAATTGTGGTCTTAAAATAGAAAATAAAAAACATCCCATATGACACAATTTATTGATAACAGAATATCTCATACGAGCATGCAGCAACATACTTGTATGTGGTAAGAATTACAAGGGAGGTTTTCATCAGGTACTTTCAGAAAAACATTACAATAAAAAATATTTAATATTATTACATAGAAAGTGTAGAATGCCTAAACGTAGCCAACTGAACATTATCAACATCAAAAAGTATGTTTTCTTCCCCCAGTACAATTCCGTTTTTTGGCATAGAAGGTTGTATGTCGTCAACGATGATATGACAATTTGTCACCCGTCAATACAGTCGGTTGATTGATTGATTTTTTCGTGTTTTCGGGCGCGTCAACTACTTTGGTCATTAGTCCCGATAGTTGTTGCATGTTTTTGCATGATAGTAGATGCATGCTTTTTATCGGGAGATGGCGGTGATCTTCTCCCGCTGGATGGCGAGATCCGGCGCCGACCTACCGTCGGCTTGTGGGGTTTCCCCCTAAACAGGACTCTCCCACCAGCGGGGTACCGCCCCAGCCGGGACAAGCTCTAAGCTCCCGACCGGTCTCCCGGAATATGTGGTAGTGTAGTCCATGTTAGTGTGTGTGTGTAAGGGGAGAGGATAGGACAAGGAAGAGGAAGGACACATCGCGCGCGGTCCGTGGCCCGTTTGATAGGGTCCTGCTCCGGCATTCGCCTGGTGTTGATCGGAGAAACCACGGAAAACTACCGATCAGAGCAGCCGGCCGCTAGAATTCTCCTCCAGACAGCGACTGAATTCGACCTATCTGAAAAGCTAGTGTCGAAAATCCTGTCACCGTCAGGATTCGAACCTATGACCTCCCAGTCAGAGGCGCTGCAGTGACATCAGTTGATGCACTGAGCTCCCGGTAATACAGTCGGTTCCCATGCTCTTCTCAGGCAGTAGAGATCAATAGGCCAATGTTCTCCCACCCACAGGCACCATCCATATGGGCAACCTGGTGAAGAACCCGCGCGTGCGACTGCTGTACGTGGTGGAGGATGCCGAGGACAGGTGGGCGGCCATCCGCGCTTTCTGGCAGCTGGGCGAGGACACGCGCCTGGTGCGGAGCACGGACTTGAGCACGGTGCTGGCGGACGCGCGCGTGCAGGCGCTGGTGGTGGCCACGCCCACCCGCTCGCACGAGGCCATCGTGACGGAGGCGCTGCGCGCGCGCAAGGCCGTCTTCTGCGAGAAGCCCATCGCCAGCGACCTGGAGGGCACGCGGCGCTGCTACAGGCTGGCGCGGGAGGTGGGCCGCCCGCTCCTGTGCGCCTTCAACAGGTGAGACGTGTCTCCATCGACCCTCGATCGCCTCTCCAACGACCCTCAATCGCCTCTCCAACGACCCTCAATCGCCTCTCCAACGGCCTTCAATCGCCCTCCATCGACCTTCAATCGCCTCTCCAACGGCCTTCAATCGCCCTCCATCGGCCCTCAATCGCCTCTCCAACGGCTTTCAATCGCCCTCCATCGACCCTCAAACGCCTCTCCAACGGCCTTCAATCGCCCTCCATCGACCTTCAATCACCTCTCCAACGGCCTTCAATCGCCCTCCATCGACACTCAAACGCCTCTCCAACGGCCTTCAATCGCCCTCCATCGGCCCTCAATCGCCTCTCCAACGGCCTTCAATCGCCCTCCATCGACCCTCAATCGCCTCTCCAACGGCCTTCAATCGCCCTCCATCGGCCCTCAATCGCCTCTCCAACGGCTTTCAATCGCCCTCCATCGACCCTCAAACGCCTCTCCAACGGCTTTCAATCGCCTCCATCGACCCTCAAACGCCTGTCCATCGACCCTCAAACGCCTCTCCATCGACCCTCAAACGCCTCCCAACGGCTTTCAATCGCCCTCCATCGACCCTCAAACGCCTCTCCATCGACCCTCAATCGCCTCTCCAACGGCTTTCGCCCTCCATCGACCCTCCAATGCCTGTCCATCGACCTCAAACGCCTCCATCGACCAATCGCCTTCCAACGGCCTTCAATCGCCCTCCATCGACCTTCAATCACCTCTCCAACGGCCTTCAATCGCCCTCCATCGACCTTCAATCACCTCTCCAACGGCCTTCAATCGCCCTCCATCGACCCTCAAACGCCTCTCCAACGGCCTTCAATCGCCCTCCATCGACCCTCAATCGCCTCTCCATCGATCCTCAAACGCCTCTCCATCGACCCTCAAACGCCTCTCTATCGACCCTCAATCGCCTCTCCAACGGCCTTCAATCGCCCTCCATCGACCTTCAAACGCCCTTCCATCGACCCACATTCGCCCCTCCACCCCCAGCCATCGACCATCAATCACCTCTCCAACACTCCTCCATCGCAACTTCATGACTCTCCAAAGCCCCTCCGTCGACCCTCATTCGCCTCTCCAACTACTTTCGATCGACCCTCCAACGCCTGTCCATCGACCCTCAATCGCTTCTCCAGCGCTACTCCATCGCACCTCCTCGACCCTCCAAAGCCCCTCCATTGACCCTCAAACATCTCTCCAACGTTCTTCGATCGACCCTCCAACGCCCCTCCATCGACCTTCAATCGCCTTCCCAACACCTCTCCATCGACCTTCAACCCCCTCTTCTAGGCCCCTCCATTGCCTCCTCAACTCCTCTCCATCGACTTACAACCGCCTCTTCTCTGCCCCTTCATCGATCCTCCAGCGTCACTCCATTGCAAATGCAAATAAACACAGCTCCCTTTCCCACTTAAATAGTACCTAAAAACAAATTGAAACCTTCATCGTAAAATTTCATGAAATGTAAAACATGTATACTAAAAACTAATTTACTGAAAGAAAGTGTAGACAGACGGTGTCGATTCTTGGCTATCCGGAAGACTAGGGACAGTTGCCAACGCTTCGACCGTCATACTGCGATCTTCCTCCGGGCGCGTTGACGGAAGTCGCAGTATGAGGGACGAAACATTAGCAACTGTGCCGAGGGCGCCAAGGTCTCCAGAACAGCCAAGTATCTAGTATTTACTGAATGTTTAAATACGTACATTTCATTTAAGACTTATAACCGTAAATTAAAAATATTAAAAAATAAGTGTACGTGACTGAAGAAGTACTGTACCTTGTTTAATATTGAAGACACAATTTTTTTAAATTTTTTCCCGGATTCAGAGATCCTTGAAAAGCCTATATAAATTTAAATTGATACATGCTATTCTCATGTCGTTCTCAAAGAGGAAACAATAGAGATTAATATTAATTTAATCTGATATTCTGGAATTGCGTCTATTGTTCTTTTTCCAGGCGATTTGACCCGTCCTTCAGCCAAGTTCGACGAGAGGTGCGCGAGGGTAAGGTCGGGCACGTGCACATGATCAAGACGACCAGTCGCGATTCACCCATGCCCTCACTCGAATACCTCGAGACCTCAGGTGAGTGCGCGTGGCTTGATTCATTTCATTCGCCCAATCACATGCAACAATATTCATTTCTTTCAAATACTAAGCCATAATACATGGCTATTTAGACCTAAGGATACAATTGTTAGTAGTACATTTCCTTGTAATACTATGTTTATAATATGAGTCAAGAAGTATATCAATTTGCTCTAGGTAAGCAACAAAGATTTTGAAAAAATGAGAACCTAGAAAATTATAAGGAATTCATATAAATGTTTATAAAAATATTTTTTCAGTACTTGAAAATGACGAGAAATATTTGGCAAAACGTTGTAGGAATTGAGCGGTTGAAAAAAAAGCAAGATTTTAATAATTAACCGTCTTAAATTTAATGGGATATTTTAATAATAACAAAAAGATACAAATTTGAGGAGCTGCCAACACATCAAATTTAGAAATATTGCGTTTCCAGACGAAAACTTTAAGAACAACTATAAACGCTCCATGCTATATCTCTAGTTCATCTACTTATCCCAAACTCAATATACCAACAATAAATGACATTGTATCGAGAAACAGCATCAAATATCACAGAAAACTAGATTCTCATCCCAATTACCCAGCAGTACAACTTCCAGATGACAGTGACTTTACGTAGCAACAGGTTCAAAACATGTCATTATATACATTATAAATTTACTGTTTCATTTCACCTGATTTTCAAGTGTTATAAGTATGAATTACATGTTTGGTAATAAGTAACTCATGTATATAGGGTAATTTTCTGTCTTTAATTTAATTCACGTTATTATATGCTATTTTAAATAATGTTATGTAAAGAAATATATGAAAAATGAACTTAATGTTCGTCTAGAACAGATTGCAAAAATTGAAACGGCTAAAAATGTTTTGATTGTTCAAAACCGAGAAGTATTTGGTTGTAACAATGCATATGGCGACCTTGCGCGAACACGCAATTCTCCAGCACCGCTTGCCTTGCAGGCGGCATCTTCTGCGACTGCGCGGTGCACGACATCGACATGGTGCTGTGGGTGCTGGGCGAGTTGCCTCGTCGTGTCGCCACCATCGCCCGCTCCAACATCCCAGAGATCGCCGGCATAGGCGATTGGGACACGGTCGCCATCACGCTGGACTTCCCCAGCGGCTCCGTGGGGTTCATTGACCTGAGCCGGCGCTCCAGCTACGGCTACGACCAGCGTCTGGAAGTGTTCGGGCCGCGGGGCATGGTGAGCTGCGGCAACGAGCACCCCACGCCCGGCGTGCACGTCACCACGCCCGACCACGTCGCCACCAGCGCACCCATCTGGTACTCGTACCCGTCCCGCTTCGCCCAGGGCTACGCCCGCGAGTTGGAGCACTTTCTGGACGCCGTGCAAGGTACGACGCGTCCAAGCGCTTGGGACTAAAGTGAGTCAGGATCAGTGGCGGCTCGTCCTGAGGTTGCACGGTTGCACAAACCCCAGGAAATGAAAAATATCCCATAATATCTTAGGAATATACATTTTCCTTTTAATGACATTCAATTTTCAAGATATTACAGCAATGTTGAGGTATATGAAATCATTCTGAAACCAAAGAGCGTCAAACTGGCGCTCTTTCCGGAGTCTGGTGCCTTGCCAGAAATTGCATACGCTCTTAGCTGTGTTACTGAATTTAATGCTTCTGCACTTTGGCACTTCGATTTAACACGGGGAATATACAGCCTTTTGGTTGGGCAACCAGAATATACAACCTTTTATTTCAATTAGTTTTAATTGGTTTGAATGGCTTACATTTTTATTATGTATTCGTATTTTGAATTTTGGAAATTACATTTCCGTCATTCGATAGAGGTGCAACATTCAGTCTGTTGGGGCACCAGCCGCCACTGGTCAGAATCTGTAAGGCCGCCTCGATGACACTGAACGAGATACGTTTCATTGAATGGCAACCTAGAGTCCAAGTGAGTGTTTTCGAATGGGCAGCGAATGCAGGACGCGGTTCAAAGAGCAGTTTAAGAAATTCCTCCTGAGTTGCAGACTTAAATAAGACCATCACGTCGAAGCAAGGAGCAGCAGCCGTAATAGTGATAGTACATGAATAGGTTCATTGTGAGAAAACATTACTGGTCTTGTATTCATGCATTCCATACATCCTTCATTCACTCATTCATTTATTAGTCTCAGCATTTCAGCTGGCTTAAAGCTTTACGCCAAAATCGTTACCATCACAACCGCCTGAACTACGTCTGTCAGGTGGTATTTATATGAATTATGTGGTAGATATTATTTTTATATATATATATATATATATATATATATATATATATATAAGATATATTATAAGATACAAACGGATGACTATACAAAGTCTTCCAAACTTCACGAAAATGATTAACTTTCCACCTTGGTAGTAAAAGAGATTGCAATGCATAATATTTGGTATAAACGTGAAAAACCTTATCAGCACCAACTCTTCGCTTACTCGCTAGAAGAAGTATTAATCAAAAAATTAAATATTAAATATTAAACTAACTTAGGACTGCTACTACTATTTAGCACTCTTTTCAAGATCTTTAGAATATCAACACTTTTTTAGACTTCTTAACATTATAAAATATTTAAATGTAATCGCATGTTAAACCAGCATGTAATAAGCACCGAGGAGGCAATTTTAATGTAATAACGTCGCGAATTATTACAAAGAATGATTTAGTCATTAAAATGCCACGAAAACGCAGTTCTAATCCTGAATCTGCTGCCCGCAGGCAAGACGAAGCTGTCCGTGACGAGTCGCCAGACGGAAGCTGTGGTGAAGATCGCGACTGCTCTGACCAATGCGGCCAGGTCTGGACAGGCAGTGGATTTGGAGTGGGGTCCGGAGGAGCAGCTGCTGGAGGAAGAATGAAGTCGAAGCAAGGGCAAATGTCGCCTCCACCAATCACCAAGATGCAATGTAGACATAAGAGATAAAGATACAGTAATTAATTTGTACACGCGTGTGTTTTCATGTTTCCTTGTCCAACTCCTTCTGCAATCAACTCGCCCCGATACTTTGCTCACTCCAACAAGCTTCAGACAATTCAAGAGAGATTTTCAGCGTTCAATATCTCATTACTCAGGACTAAAAAAAAAAAGAGCACAACAGCACATTGCATTCAACACATTTCACTTTTTTCTTTTCATACACTCAACAGACAGATAGACAAACATGCCTTCGCACGCCTACACAATCAATGAAATAACTTGACCCCTCTTAATTTAGTCACATTTCCACTCAGCATCTATAATTTATTTCCAATTACGTTAGCGAGAAGCCGTACAAACTATTGTACATTTCAAATGACAACTATTGTGCTTCCTTGCAAATACTCGATATATTTTTACTTTCTCGCTACCGCTACCGGGGTACAGAGAACGTAATGTAATGCTGTGCGAAAAAGGGCTAATTTCAGGCAGAAAAACTCTTATTGGTAACGAAAAAGTGCATAAATCCAGATTCTAAATTTTGAAGAAGAAAATAACTCCAACACGTGCGGAAGCCAGAATCCATGTTTTGTGGGTCCTTGTTGCCGAGAAATCGAATGACGGCAAAACATGTCTGTACGTCCGTCCGTCTGAACAATGCTAGCGGCTAAAGCGTTCAGCCGATTTTCTCCAAAATTGATATTCCCCAATCGATCTGGCTAATGTCGCGGTTCTTTGAACTTGAAACCGATACTTTAATTTTGGGGAGTACATTACATGAAACCCCTGGGACATTTTCCAAATTTAAAAAAAATGGCTCCATCGTTTTTTATTAAATTTTGTTTGATAGAGACAGGGGGGTTTAAGGGAATGAGGCAAGTTTTGTGTTCGTTGATAACCCTGATTTTTCGAAAATTGAAAGTCATTTTTCGACGTCTTCCTACAACTATAATTATGTAGATAAACTTGTTTTTCTTAATGAAATGTGTTCATATAAAACATCTAAAAATAATGTCAAGTTCAATTTTTCAAAAACATTAGATTTTTTGCGAAATTTTATGTCAAACATAGGCAATGTTTATTTTCTTTAAACCATTTTTTCTTAAAAACGGTACCAAATTTTTGGACTAAGTTTAGACCTTAGATAGCGTAGAGGACCCTTAAGAGAGGTCTCGTGCGCGTACAAATGCCTGATTTTGTGAAAATTTAAAAAATTAAAAAACTGTCGGCGTCTTCCTACTACTACAATTGTGAAGATGTAATTTTGTAATGAAATGTGTTTATAAAAGACAGATCTTCGAATAAAGTCATGTTGAATTTTTTGAAAATATTAGTATTTTTATGTTATTTGGCGACAAAGATGCCCGCCCCGAATTTACAGTTTCGTGAACGTAATTCCACGCAGTTAGATGCTTTGTAAGTTAGAATTTGTACATTTCATAAATTATAAAACTATTTGAATTATATGAAATAAAAATTGCTAGCCCCCAGAGAATATTAGATTGGAAGGCAACTAACTCGGGAACTAATTTTTGTGAATTGTGTCTTATTGTTTGGACAAGACGTACCTGCATGAAAAACAGTTATAAATGGTCAAATTTGTGTTGATATTTGCTTGAAAATATTTAGTTTTTGCACCAAATGTTGTACGATTTGTAATGAGTGTTTAAAAAAAATTATGAGATGTGTTAATTCGGAGAAAAATTGTATTACATAACTATTACTAACCGCGAGAAAGTTCGTGCTTTTTAGCACCACTAGATTTTTCATTTTTTTTAAACAGACTCAGAAAGGTTCTGGAATTGAAAATATTCTTCGTATTTAAGCGGGTTATAAATTCAAATTCCTCACCAAAATGAACTAATTATCTTGTTTTGATTACTGACTATTTACAAAGTCATTTTCACCCGTTTCAGGAGTTAAACAGACTACGGTTTGTATGACAAAAGACGTAAAAAATAGGTATCTTTATAATTGATTGATTTTTTCGTGTTTCCGAGGGCGTCAACTGCTTTGGACATTAGTCCCTTTAGTGTAGTGCATGTTTTTCTCGGGAGATGGCGGTGATCTTCCCCCGCTGGATGGCGAGATCCGGCGCCGACCTACCGTCAGCTAGTGGGGTTTCCCCCTAACCAGGACTCTCCCACCAGCGGGGCGCCGCCCCAGCCGGGACAAGCTCCAAGCTTCCAACCGGTCTCCTGGAATATGTGGTAGTGTAGTGCATGTTAGTGTAAGTGTGTGTGTAAGGGGAGAGGATAGGACGAGGAAGAGGAAGGACAGATCGCGCGCGGTCCGTGGCCCGTTTGGTAGGGTACTGCTCCGGCATTCGCCTGGTGTTGATCGGAGAAACCACGGAAAACTACCGATCAGAGCAGCCGGCCGCTAGAATTCTCCTCCAGACAGCGACTGAATTCGACCTATCTGAAAAGCTAGTGTCGAAAATCCTGCCGCCGTCAGGACTCGAACCTAGGACCTCCCGGTCAGAGGCTGCAGTGACATCAGTTGATGCACTGAGCTACCGCTCCCGGTGGTATCTTTATAAAATGGGGGTGGGGGCTACAGGGGGGTGGGAGTCTTCAAATTGGTAAACTTAAGTTTTTTTGTTTCCAAACATGTTCCATTTCGAAGTCAGGTTAACGGGACTTGGTCAGTAAGAGTCCACACAGAGCACATCACAGAACTGGTCGAAAATCTTTGAGGACATATTTTACATTATTCCGTTCTTGCCTTTTCGAGACGGGCATTGGGCGACACTTTTTGCCAGGAAAAAAACCGGGCGAATGACAACATAAATAAGTTCAAACTGTTCTAATGAAAATCAGAAGTAACGTCAACAGCCCTATCAGTCGTAGCGTGTTACATAAAACAGCTGCCAACGTATCAGAAGAAGCGAAAACAACACAAAACAACAAGAGTATACAACAATCGTCCCTCGTAACTAAGATTGCTAGTATCTGTGCGCCATAACTGCCTCTGATCCCATATACACACTTCCTTTTCAAGAACAATTCCAACATTTTAGTGACAGTATGGGGGGTGCGTCTCTAGGGACCCCAGAAAAAAATACTTCCAAAAATTAACGTTTCACCGCAGCTCAAAGCCTTCCAATATAATCAAGCAAATATCCCTTATCACATCCAATGACCACCCGGCAGATTTAAGGGGTAACGTTACTTATGAGAATAAAGTTTCTGTAGCGGTTACAATGATTCTGTAAAGTATAGTTATTTCGAATTTTTGCGATACGATATTTCTGTGTCATAGAGTACTAAAACAATAATTATGATTATGAAACACTACTATTTTATTTAGATATTGCTTACTTCGAAAAAAGAAAGTGGGAACTTTTAATTCTTTAAGTCATTTATTTGTACTTAATTATTAATTCATAGATAACTTGCTAAGTTGTCGCAAGGCGGTTAGAGAAGACTGCCATCCTGAGTAGGCGCGCCAAGTGTAGGCACAGGTTGCGAAGCACAGGGCCAGCACTGCTGTGCAACGCCCCTCCTAGGCCACTCGCGGCCTGCGAGAGGTCATCTGCGGCGAGGGCGGCCGCTGCCGGAGAGTCCGCCCGCTCACTTCTTCTTGTTGGCGGCGTCGCCGGCCTCGGGCTTGGGCTGGGATTGGGGTTGGGCTTGGGGTTGCGGCTGGGACTGCGGCTTGGCGTTGGGCTTGGCCGGCCCGCGCTCGGGCAGCAGCTGCGAGCACTCGGGCCCGGCCTCCTGCAGCGCGAAGTGGCCCTTGCGCACGACGCGCTGGAAGGCCGTGGTGACGGTGTGGCTGCCGCCGCAGTAGCGGCTGCACACGTGCTCGCCCTTGCCCGCGTGCGGGTGCGCGTGCGCGGGCGCCTGCTTGGCGCGGCGGTCGTCCTCGGCCAGGGCGGCCTCCAGGTGCAGCAGGTTCTTGGCGGCGCCGGCCTGCTGCCGCTGGCGCCGGATCATGTCCAGCTCGTAGGTGAGGTAGGGCCGGGCGCTGCGCGGCGGCGGCAGCGGCGGCGGCCGCGGCACGGCCGCGTCCTCCTCCGTGGCCATGACGGCCTCGGCGTCGCACGACACGCACGTGGCGTCGCGCAGCAGCTTGCGCTTGGTGCCCGCCGCCTCCGCCTGCTTGCGCACCTTCGCCAGGTTCTTGAGGCGCTCGTGCAGTGTGCGCAGCTTCTTGTTGACGAACTCCTTGAGCGGCGCCAGCTCCTGGCTGTCCAGCTTGCTGCCGATCTCCGTCTGCATCTCCTCCAGCGCCTGCTGCCACAGCTGCTCCTGCTGCGCCAGCTTCGACACGGCCTCCTGCAGGCCGCGCGCCAGCTCCTCCAGCGCCGTGTCTAGCTGCTCGTGAGACACCTGCAATGCACCAAATTCCACAAAATGAATAAACACGCTTGTATATGATAGTGGTAAACAGGAATCATTGAGCACTATTATAACCATTCCATGGGAATTTTGTGGCCTAAAGGTAGTGCTGTCGCCTTCCACTGCTGATATTCGCGTTCGATCACCGGACAATCCTTCAGAATGACAAGTGTGTGTTCTGTGGAGATTACCTCGAGGGTCTCCAAGTCTCTCAGTCTCTCGTTCACCTTATCATCTGTATTAACTATCGCTTTCATCTACATATCAGATCATCATTAATGAGCCTTAGTATACATGGAAATTGATTGATTTTTAAACACAAATAAATAAAATAATAAAGTAAACCGCTTTTATCCATTTAAGGCAAATATTTTACACAAGGTTTTAAGGTCTCTGTATGTCCTCTTGAAGCACCACAATTCTAAATTTCAAATACTACTTATGAAACGTTGATTATTAATACACGAGTGTGAGATTACGATACGAGTGAAAAAACGAGCGAATATCTTAAACTTCACACGAGTGTATGAATACCTACTACATCGAGTATCGTACGATACTTTATCTACGAGTAAGTTTCATAAGTTAAACGTTTGCACTTAAACATTTCGTGGCAGTTGACACGCTGGATTTAGTCAAAGCCACCTAGCGGACAGCTCCCAACACCACCCTGCCGCTGGTGGCTTTGGTTTACCACTGCGTTAGAGAAACAGGAGCAAAGCGAAATTATACGATCTAATTTATTTTAAATAATATTCCACATAATATTCAAGCATAATACTACCATATTTAAAACAATTTTAATGTTCACAATCGAACGAAACATTTACTAGAGCGATTCTGAATGAATAAGTGTGAATACCTGGTTTGTAAACTTCTCTTTGATTGGTCAAGAACCTGTAATATAATGAAATCTGTGTTGTAATGAGTATCATTATACAACTATCAAATGATAGAATTATACAATAAGAGTAGAAAAGATATATTTATGCGATGTAATATTTCGGAAATGGCATGGAATGAATATGCTTCCAAAGGGGTCCAAAATCTGTTTGCACCTTTCGGTTGACGGCGAGCTGGTCGGCCTTGGCCTGCAGCGCCTCGTCCACCTCCTCGCGGTCGGCCTTGGCGCTGCGCAGCGCGTCCAACTGCTCGGCCAGGTGTATCAGCTGCTGCGAGCGGCGGTCGCGCTCCTCCATGAGCTTGGCGCACGCGTTGGAGATGGCCTCCACGTCGCACTGCATGAGGTGGATCTTGTTGAAGAGCTCGGTGAGGCCGGCCAGCTCGCCTTGCGTGTCGCCGCCGGCGCCGCCACCGCCGCCGCCGCCGGCCGCCGCCGACGTGGCGCGCTCGGCCAGCAGGCCCAGCTCGCGCTCCGTGTCGTCCGCCTGCTCCTGCAGCGTGCGCACGTGCTCGCGCACCTCGTCCATGCGCGCCTCCAGCACGCGCACGCGCGCCGAGTCGGCCAGCTGCAGCTGCAGCCCGTCGGGCGTCGCGCCGCCGGCCACCCACAGATCCCACGCGGCCACGCCCCCCGCCAGCACCTGCGGCGCGGAAATCCATGTTCTCCACCAGATATACTTTGTTTTATATATTATATATTTTATATAATATACATTGTACATTACATATATTAACAATTATATTTTGTTGCCAAAACATCGATTTTTTTAAATAAATCAATATCGATATTTTGCATCATCCTTATTACCACTCTGCACATTTCGCAGGGGCAATCTGAGGAAGTTTGGAAGCTACTCGCGTTATGAGCGTATGTTATCGGTAGGCGTGTCATTGGCTGAATCGATAGAAGTGCTAGAAATGGACCTCAGACGTTTCGACAGATCGTGAATCAGACTCACTCCACTTTATCCTGGGAAGTCCCACAGAAACATTACACAGTGTTGTAATTAAAATTGGATAGGAAAATAGCAAGTTTATTACTCTACATTTAAAATATCGATGTTTCTTTGTCGCTGTTTTCATCGACATCGAAAACTCCATAGCATTGGTAAAACTTGCCATCACTACGCACGGGACGCGTTGCTTTCAAAAGATCTATCGTCTCCTATGTTATTTCAGTAGTATACATACATTTTGTGGGTCTCACGCGCAACGTTATGTAGCTTTCACAGGATTAAAAAGCTTTTCTAATATTTTTGTGACTATCTACGAAAGTGAAAAGCTAACTGGCAGGGAAGATTTCATAATTACTTCAAATGTTTTTAAGGAAATGTTGTGAATTGTTCCAAGAAAATATCTCTATAATAGTGAATAAACATTTGTTGAAAGCTTGTTTCAAAAATCAATTGCATTGTTTTTTATTTTACCTTTATGCAATTTTTAAACAAGCACGTATTCTTAACAACTTTCCGTCTTAATTCGGAAATTGAAGGATTGGGAACCGAATGAGGTTTATCATGCCAGAGTTCTCGCACGAGTACGCTAGTCTGTTATAAAAATATCAATAAAGTACAGTAAAGTATGTCTAAGGCGGAACTTGAATAAGGCGGAAACCTGCCTTCGCCGGAATTTTTTCAGATCAAACATTTTCCAATGCAAAGTACACTGGAAAAGCCGGAAATCTGCTGAACGCCGAAACGGAAAGGATTTTTTAGTATGATGGTATTAAAAATTCTGGATAAGACGGAAAATATTGTTTTAAAATTAATCATTTACTTGTAGGTGTGGTGACATCTACCACGAGACACTCAGAGCTGTGCTCGTCCATTCCCTTTCTCAGCATCGTATTCCATTCTCTTTCGAACATCGTATTTCCCACACTACTCTTGCGAAAGCCGCTGTTTGTATGTAATAGCATTGGCTTTCACAAGCCCTTGTGAAGGAAGGAGAGATGGAAGAGAGATTCTTCCACAGTTCTTGTAATGCTTTCTTTAGGTACAGTCGTTCTTAAAGTATACTGTTGTTGAGTTTGACGAGTTGCAGGTAGTGTGTTAGTAAAGTGTTTACGTCAGACTACAAATTGAAAACGTTAACTGTGGGTGAGAAAATTTCTGTCAAGGTTTTGATAATGAAATTTAAAGTTGGTAAACTCAACAAATGTATCACACCTTTAACAAGACAAAATCAAGAATGAATGGTTAAAAGGAATATTCTGAAGCTAATGTCGAAAAACCTGGCACTGTCCGACTCGAACCTAGAACCTCCCGGTCAAAGGAACTGCAGTGACATTAGTTGATGCATTGAGCCAACTCTCCCGTCCCATGCTCTTCACACACAGTAGAGATCAATAGGTGTTCCTGTTGCAGATATCCTCCCGCCCGCAGGCAGTATCCATATGGGCAACCTGGTGAAGAACCGGCTCCTGTAGCCCCCCCCCCCCCAAGCCAGAGGCAGTGCAGTGCCATCAATTGATCACCAAGCCACCTTCAATACCAACAACGTATAAGCGACTCTGACAGTTCTCTCGCCACGTGCTGTGGTACGTCATGTGACCTGTTCTGAATCAATCAGCTTGCGAGGATTTGTTTACTTTCTCACAGCTAGGGGGTTCAGTGTTGCCGCTCCTCTGACGCTCATCTGACTCACATGAAGTCGCGGTGGCAATAAGGTTCAGTTTTGGCGAAACTCATAAAAATGATATCAAGACGTGTCATAGCCTGTCAGTGAGTGTTAATGTTTTGAGATTTGATGTAGGTGGTGCTATGTGCGTAGTAATGTGTGGCAACAGCGCATTGAACTGAGTCGCTTATACACGGCCGGAACTGTAAGCCGGTGATGGTGTTCGCCGCACCTGCAGGCAGTGCTTGACGGCGCGCATGTCCCGCGCGCACGCGCACAGCCCCGGCCGCACGCTGACGCCCGTGTCGCTCGCCTCGCCCGCGGCGTCGCCCGCGCCGACGGCGACCCCGCTCGCCTCCTGCTGCGCGTACTTGAGGCGCTGCACGTCGGAGCCCAGGGCGTTGAGCGCCTGGCGCCACTCGCCGTCCGCGCCCAGGCTGTGCTCCACCGCGCGCAGCCGCCCCTCCACCGCCGTCAGCGCGTCCGTGGCGTCCTCCAGCGCCGCCTGCGCACACGCACTCTGCTAGGCACGCCACTGGAGAGTTATCCGATACACCGCGTACATACAACGATTTTCCTAAGGATGAGCCAAAGTGACAGCTAGTGCTGGCAACATAACTGAAGGTTTTGTGGATGATCTTGGCTGTCCGGGTGACGCCGCGTCGAAGGCTGTGTTGCCGACGTTTCGACCATCTTTTTCGTGGTCTTCCTCAGGGCTGGTCTGAGGAAGTTTGGGGCTGGTCAGACCAGCCCTGAGGAAGAGCACGAAACAGATGGTCGAAACGTCGGCAACACAGCCTTCGACGCGGCGTCACCCGGACAGCCAAGATCATCCACATGACTCCGGCCGCGGAAGCCTACGACTTCACTGAAGGTTTTGTGGCCGTTGTGCCCTCGAGCCCATTAGACTCCCTTCCTGCATTCGTTCGTTTGCAGTTGGTTAACTTGTAAATTGCTTCGACGCTTCCTTTTGTGATGTCCTCATCCGACAAAAATATAGTTCGCCTCGAGAAATAATTGAAATTAGGAAGTGTTTACTGCTGAGAAACGTTTACTGCTGAGTCGGAGGCGAAGTGCAAAAATTCAAAAAACGTTACAGTGCTGATGAAGCAGAGTGTTTAGTTCGCAAATCCCGAACCTACGTATCTGTTACTAGACGTTGTTTTAAAATGTCCTGTTTTTGTTCTGCATTTTAAACTCATTTGTCCTTTTTTACACCCATTCTCATCTGGTAACTCTATTCGAACAGTCAGAAATTACATTAAATTTAATGTACAAGTGTACATGAATTTTAATGTAGCTTGTATATTAAAGGGGCATTAATGTACCTGTACATTAAATTTAATGCTTAAATTAAAATCAATATAGATTTAATGTATGACTTAACTTACTTAAGTACATTAAATTTAATTGTACACGTACATTAAAGTTACTCTGCGTGTACATTAAATTTAATTTACGTATATGAAAATAATTTTCATGTATTTTTACATTAGAGGTAATGCAGAAATTTCTGACAGTGTTATTGTATTATAAGTAGTAGTTATTGTATTTTTTTATATTTTGTATACTTTTTTCTATACTTGTATATTTGTATTTTTATTTGTGTAATTGTATTGTTTATCTTTAATATTTGCATGTACTGTTTCTCTTAATTTTCATTTTTATACTTTTTCTGTTGATATTCTGAACTAAACGGTGAGTTTCTCAAAGATTTGGAGCGAAGGGTTCACCTGCAAGGTGGACGGGCCAGCGCACTCGAGCGCCGCCCACAGGCCGCGCACGTCGTGCTCGAGCGTGGCCAGGCGGCGCTCCGACTCCTCCCACGCCTCCATGTCCACGGCCGGGCCGACGCCCATGGGCCCGGCGCCCGCGCCCCCGGCCAGCGGAGGCCCCACGGGCCGCAGCCCGCCCACGCTCTCCTCGTCCTCCGCGCGCAGCCCCCGCCTGCGCACGCGGCGGATTTCATTGAGTGTTTCCGGGCACGACAACTGCTTTGCTCATTAGTCCCGTTAGTGTAGTGCATTTTTTTTCTAGGGAGATGGCGGTGATCTTCTCCCGCTGGATGGCGAGATCCGGTGCCGACCTACCGTCGGCTAGCGGGGTTTCCCCCTAACCAGGACTCTCTCACCACCAGGGGGGCACCGCCCCAGTCGGGACAAGATCTAAGCTCCCGACCGATCTCCCGGAATATGTAGTAGTGTAGTGCGGTCTCCCGGAATATGTTAGTGTAAGTGTGTGTATGTGTGTGTGTGTGTGTGTGTGTGTGTGTGTGTGTAAGGGGAGAGGAGAGGACAAGGAAGAGGAAGGACAGATCGCGCGCGGTCCGTGGCCCGTTTGTTAGGGTACTGCTCCGGCATTCGCCTGGTGTTGATCGGAGAAATCACGGAAAACTACCGATCAGAGCAGCCGGCCGCTAGAATTCTCCTCCAGACAGCGACTGAATTCGACCTAGCTGAAAAGCTAGTGTCGAAAATCCTGCCGCCGTCAGGACTCGAACCTAGAACCTCCCGGTCAGAAACACACTGTTAATTCACTTTTTCAGAACTATGTTAAGTACCCAAATTTCAGAGCTTTATGTTACTGTGCTCTTTTCCAAAGACTTAATTAGCTCCATATTTGTTTTAGTTCTAATGTCCTTACTCCAAAGTAGTGAATTTACTTTAATGAAAATTATTCCTAAATATATCAAATCTTTTTTATTTTCTTTTATCCGGGAACTCTCTAGTTTCACTTCTTCCCGTACATCACCGACTAGCAAATAATGAGTCTTTTCCTACCGATCAGAGCATCGGTCACTAGAATTCTCCTCCGGACAGCGACTAAATTCAACCTAGTTGAAAAGCTAGTGTCGAAAATCCTGCCGCCGTGGGGACTGGGAACCTAGGACCTCCCGGTCAGAGACGCTGCAGTGACATCAGTTGATGCACTGAGCTACCGCTCCCGGTACGTCGGATTTGCTTTTCCTTCGGCTTCATATCCTTCCCCCACCTCGCCACAGAGAAACTGATGATTAGGGGACGGACTTCGATGACCTAAAACATCGCCATAAATGATCAATAAAATGCTCGTAAAATGGTTTAACATGCCCTAAAACCAAAGAAAAATGACTATCAAAACCAGTTCGGATGAACAACTCAAGCTGTTGGATACGTTACTGTTTTAATCGAGGATTCTTCCATTCATTCGAGTGAACTCATCTTTGCAAACTTTTAGTTTGTTCTGTTCTTAACCTGGAAATCTGTCTTTAGTCACCCCGAATTCGGCCGAACCGGCAATGGCGCTGATGTACGTCATTTTTCGAGTCATTTTACAAAAATTACATACTCACAACGGCTGTCAAAACAATTTCTGAGCGAACAAATCGTATAGGCTACTGAGTAATTCTGTGAAGAACATTTGATGTATCTAGTAAATATTATTTGAAGCAAGTACAATTAAAAATGCGAATTTATAATCGATGAAAGCTGCAAAAAATGCATAAAAATGACGAGAAAAAGTAAAAAAACTACTTACTAGACGAAATCGTCAAAAATTCAAAATAATTACCTTTAAAAATGCATTTCCTTTTGTCATAACATAAAATGAATTTCAATACTAAACGGCATTATTTTAAAGTGAAAAAAAAAGGCATTTCATTAAAATCCGTCCATATTGATGATTAACTTTCCCGGGCGCGTCAATTGCTAAGGTCGTTAGTCCCGAGAATGTAGTGCTTGTTTTTTATCGCGGCGAGTGTGGATGATATTCCCTTCGCTGGATAGCGCGATCCGACGCCAGCCTACATGTCAATTTCCGGAATCTTTTTGAGCAGTCATTCATCGTTCCTAAATGGCCGTACCCTAACAAACTTTTCTTTTCAACACCACTTAAGCATCGTTCAATATTTAATTGGCTATTTTTCGTCTCTTTTCTTACAAGTAGAGTGACTCCGTAGCATCTTCTCCAAAAACTGTTTTCAACAACACACTGTTTGATTGATTTTCTCGTGTTTCCGGGCGCGTCAACTACTGAGGTCATTATTCCCGTTAGTGTAGTGCATGTTTTTTCTCGGGAGATGGCGATGATCTTCCCCCGCCGGATGGCGAGATCCGGCGCCGACCTACCGTCGGCTAGTGAGGTTTCCCCCTAACCAAGACTCTCCCACCAGCGGGGCACCGCCCCAGCCGGGACTAGCTCTAAGCTCCCGACCGGTCTCTCCCGGAATATGTAGTAGTGTAGTGCATGTTAGTGTAAGTATGTGTGTAAGGGGAGAGGATAGGACAAGGAAGAGGAAGGACAGATCGTGCGCGGTCCGTGGCCCGTTTGGTAGGGTACTGCTCCAGCATTCGCCTGGTGTTGATCGGAGAAACCACGGAAAACTACCGATCAGAGCAGCCGGCCGCTAGAATTCTCCTCCAGACAGCGACTGAATTCGACCTAGCTGAAAAGCTAGTGTCGAAAATCCTGCCGCCGTCAGGACTCGAACCTAGGACCTCCCGGTCAGAAACACAGTTAATTCACTTTTTCAGAACTATGTTAAGTACCCAAATTTCAGAGCTTTATGTTACTGTGCTCTTTTCCAAAGACTTAATTAGCTCCATATTTGTTTTAGTTCTAATGTCCTTACTCCAAAGAAGTGAATTTACTTTAATGAAAATTATTCCTAAATATATCAAATCTTTTTTATTTTCTTTTATCCGGGAACTCTCTAGTTTCACTTCTTCCCGTACATCACCGACTAGCAAATAATGAGTCTTTTCCTATGTTGATTTTTCCAATCACCATTTTTCATACTCCTCTACAAAGTTTCTCATCATGGAAGAAGTATCATTAAAATCTTCTGCAAGAACAACTTGATCGTCAACAAACAATTAAGAATGAATATTTTCGTCCCCTATCTAAATTATCATTCTCACAACACACTTTGTTTCCATTTTCTCAAGGCTGATGTAATATGGTGTTGGGGATAAACAACATCCTTGTCTTCATTCCTTATTAGTCTTACTAGACTGATAAACATATTTTATTTTTAACCTGGTTGCTATTTCCTTCGTAGAATATCCTTACAGCATTTGTGTACTGCCCTTGGATGTTGTTTTTATTAATATATTATATAGCTGGTTCAAAATTCATGTTACAAACTTCTAGGACATGTAGGGGAGAGAAGTTGATCACTTGTTTGTTAATGAACATGTGTTGGAAAATTTCATGACAAAGTTACACGTGTAACATTTTTGACATGGCGCTCCTGATAGGTAAGCGACACATCGTCCACTAGTGTTTGGCATGTACACGAATTCTCATGGAGCGACCAGCCCACTGACAATCACACTTGCGAGATTTTGTTTTTGGTAGTTCAGCTTTGGTTGCGTCAGATCGTGCGTCGCCGTTCGCAAACAAAACTACAAGGCATTGAAATCGAGAATGTGTGGTTGTCTTCCACTCCTGTACAAGTAAGTACTAGGAATTTGTAACACATATTCTCGATCATGCTATGTAAAAGTGTAACCAAGTATTGTAGTGAAACCAACCATGCAAAGGAAATAATTTTATTTTACTTGGGGAACTATGCTCTGTAGAAGACTCAGGAATCGCTATTTATTTACTAAGTAAACAAATTTTAAGTATTTACTTCCTAGGAAGAGAGTATAATTCTTGTCGTGATAAATTATACTTTTGGTGACGGTTAGTTAATCTACCTTATCAAGTTGAGAGTAACACTTATAGTCACCGCTGACACAATGTGTTTATGTAAGAGAGTTGGCTTTACTGGCTTTGTCTTAATCTTGAGTTTCTTCTGGTGACCACTGTCAGGAGATAATCGCACAGAATCCTCCGCAAACACTTGTATCGAACACAAATATCGCTAGTTTTCAAGCTAACGTTCATTTTCTGTTTTCTTTTTCTACAGGTATTTTAATAATTTTATGTTACGCCAGGTTTTCAATAAATTGTCCCCTGAGATGTCAGAGGTGGAGAGAAGGAGGTATTCTCTGATAAAATTCGTAGATTTAGTGGCGCAAACTCAACGACCGCCCCATTTAATGTTCTCTCAAGTGACAGTCCCCCCAGACAGCATTCAGAATTGACGAGAAATTATAACAACTCAAACAATAATAGATAGTATCGATAGCGAATTTTTGTAATACTGTTTTGTTACAATAGAGAGTTTGTACACCCTCGAACGTTAAAGCTCTATCGATTTTCTGCGCAGGCGCAGTTCAAGTTTCGTATCACTTTGGTGCATGTGCGCATGCCCAGATCATTAGTGCTGTCTGCTATGACGTCCACAAACTGTCTATTAACGACAAACGCAACCAGAGGAACGCGAAGCCAGGCTTAACGGCCGGCGTCCGTTAAGAATTAAAACAAATGAATCGAAGCTAAAGAGGCCGTATGAGTACACTTAATCCAATAAATAGTATTACAGGCTTATATGATTCTTTTTCTTTGTAATAAGAAGTTCGAATTACAAAAAGTATTGAACGACGCGACCTATAACTCCAATAACATTCTCGATTTGTTATTTGCTGTTTATCGGTCTAATGACGTCAATAATTATAATATTGGTTTTGGTTAACTTAGATCGCTGGTTTCCAAAGAAACAGTTGGAACATGCCGGACTAGATACAAAACGGCAGAATCTGTGGCACAGGGTATGCAGGGCGTCCATCTTCTGTCAATGCGATACTCAGCCAATTGAAGCTAGCAGCGCCCGAAAACCAAACACAAACAAACCATATACAAAATTAAAAGATAATTAAGTGCTTTATTCCCGAATTAGACCCAAAACCGTGGGCGCTGCTATCTTTAGTCTACGACTAGCAGCGCCCACATACAAAAAAGTATATTGTGTAAAAGTATAATGTAGGGAAATATGGCAAAGAATTTCTACTGTACATTTTAAAATAAAAATTAATACATTACATCATCATTATAAAAATAAAATTTGACGTATGAAATTTTCTTGTGAAATGAAACATACGTCAGATTATTACTGATCATGGCGTTTACTCATAAATCTTTAATTATACAAACACCCTTCGTTCATAAGAAAATTCTCTCTATCGATTTTGTTAACACGATTTCACACTCACATGATTTCTCGAAAAGTATAAGTGGAATCAGAAACTCTCACAATGAAATAATGAACAAAGAATGTATGTTACCGGTTTGTATTTGTACAACACTGATTTTTTGAAAACATGGCTGGATACATTTTTCCCGATATCTTCTAAAATAATGAATGAATAGTAATGATGAAAAAATTATAAAATATGGGCTGGAATATTTTTTCTAGAGCCTACAAATAGCCATTAATTTTGGGTTGGTTTTCATATATTTCTGAGGTTTTTGAGTTTTTGCATATATCCCTAAGAACGTATATTATTTTTTTAATAGCTCTGATTTGTACAAAATATTGTCTAGAATATTTTTTCCTAGAGACTAAAATCAGCCTTTAATTTTGGATGCATGCTCCATGCTTGCAATGATGGGAAGTTCTATTTCGTAGGTGGGCGCTGCTGGTTTTAGACTAAAGCTAACAGCGCCCATGATTTTGGGAAATGCAAAAAATTTTAGCTACGGTTTGGTTGAGTTCGGTTTTGGGGCGCTCCTACTAACGATTTTGGGAAATGCAAAAGAGCCTAAAATTCGGGAATTGAGCACTTAATTAGCCTAAAAGTAGCCTTTAATTTTGGTTCGGTTTTGGGGCACTCCTACTAACTATTTTGGGAAATGCAAAAAAAGACTAAAATTCGGGAATTGAGCACTTAATTAGCCTAAAAGTAGCCTTTAATTTTTGCTGCGGTTTGGTTGAGTTCGGTTTTGGAGCGCTCCTACTAACGCTTTTGGGAAATGCAAAAGAGCCTAAAATTCGGGAATAGAGCCCTTAATTAGCTTAAAAGTAGCCTTTAATTTTGGCTACGGCTTGGTCGAGTTCGGTTTTGGGGCGCTGCGGGCTTACTGACCCGGGCGCCGGCGCGTGGGCGGGGGTGTGCGCGGGTGAATGGGCCGGGGCGGCGGCGTCAGGCTCGCCCGCGGCGGGCGCCTCGTACGGCACGCCCTCGGCCGGAGGGCGGCCGGCGGCGGGGAAGGCGCGGCTGGGGGCCGGCGGGGCACCCGGGACGCCCAGCACGGTGGCCTCCCCGGGCACCAGGTAGGGCACGAACGGCACCACGGGCACCCCGGGCACCGGCGGCGCCGCCCACGGCCCGCCCACGTCCAGCGGCGCCGCGTACGCGCCCGCCCCCACCACCACGTCGCCCGGCTGCGGCTGCACGCCGGGCCCCGCCCCCACCACCCCGGGGCTCGCGGGCACGCCGGGCAGCGCCACCACCCCGGCCATGCCCACCACCCCCGGCACCTCCACCGCGTCCGCAGCAGCGCCCGGTGTTACGGGCATTGTTGACTCGCTCGGAGGCTGCGGGTATGTTCCGTAATCTCCAGCGTACGAAACCGCACCGGGAATCGTTTCTCCGGAAACTGTTGAAAAACACAGAGTTTTTGCAAGTCGTTGATTGGGAAGACGTAACACGACAATTCTGTGGAAAACAAACTGCGCATGCGCCGGCATCAAATGACAGGATTTCGATTGACGGGTCCCGGCATTCTCCCTGTTTTGTCGTCTACGACAAATGTGTTCGTAACTTACACTTGACGTAGTTTTCGCCGCCACATCTAAACACGAATTCAACACTAACACACAATAAGCATGGAAGTAACGAAAAATACAATATCCATATTACCAATATAATAAGACAGGAACTTAATGGCCAATTTTTTTAAGTTAATTCAAAATGTCAGAAATAAACTAACATAATTGTTAAATATTTGCAGGTTATGTATATATTGAGGCTCCTTTGATTTCATGTAGGTTTATCATACATTTTACTATCTTGTAATGCTTATAAAAGCAAAAATGGACTCGGAGATATACAGATGTTCAATAAAAGCTTTTAGATCCTGTTAGAGGTATTCAGTTCCATTTAGTTCCCAGTTTTAACGTATGTTTTCGATTGTACGACATGCAAAAACACATTTTTCTGAAGGTACGTTAATTCCTATTGATAATGTTTACGTACTATGACAATGGATTTCCCGTCTTGCAAAAACTAATAATTCAGAAATGCCTGGTGAGTAAAAATCTCCACTCCAAAATGCTGAAGATATTGTATGCGAGCAAATATAAATAAAATAAAATTGGTTTACGGCATCATTTTTATCATTATTGTTTCGTTTTGAAGCATACTGCATACTTTAATTGACTTTTGTACACGATGTTGTTCTCTCTGCTACGTTATTCTCTATAGACACAAAATAATGGTCATTTTCTAATGTTATTGCAAAAAACTATAACGAAGAGAAATGGTTGAACGTGTAGCGCGAAAAGGCTCGATAAACAACACCTTTCTTGTTGGTAACGAGTCAGATTGCACTTCAGGGTAGCCAAATTCTGGTAAGCGCTGCATAACACACATACACAGTATATTCCTAAGGATATTCCACAGTATATTCCTAATGTTAGAGTTTTATGGTTTTCTCATTGTTCAACTGGTTGTGAAACTCGTAAAAGTACATACCACCTCACTGCCTAATGGCTGCAATCGGACTGCTTGCTGACTCTGAGGGGTTACGATTTTCAACGTGGGAGAGACACGAATAGAAGCTATGTCCGTAGACCTTCCCACGATCAGAGAGTTATGAAGGGAGAGGGAATTCCCCTTCGTCCTACGCCTTGAGAGACAAACGACTCCAAGGTCGAATTCTACGCAATCAGCTGAAGACCCTCTCCTTCACAGTGAGGTTGTCATGACTAAATTGCATGAGATAAATAATTAAAAACAGACTTCATTCATTACATTAAAAATATCTCGCATCACTGCCAATTAAATTAAATTCACAGGAATTCCGTTTTATAAAGATTTTCCCCCTACATGAAATGAAAAATCGTTCCGTTTCCGCGTTGGACAGATTCCGTTTTACGCTGTGTAAAATCCCATGTCACTTCACGGCCAGAGAAGTTTTCCGGTTAAGACAGGTTTCCGGATTGCGCAGGTTCCGGTTCAGACAGATTTTACTGTAGTATATTCTAGCTCGTTGGTTGTGGGCGTGCCTGCGGGTGCGGCGGCTGCCAGGGAGGGGCCGCGCGGGCGGGGCACGATGTCTCCGCCGGGGCCCGTCACGGCGACGCCGCCGCCCGCCGGCCCGCGCCCCAGCCTCCGCGCCGCCACCGCCCCCGCCGGCAGCTGCGCCGCCGCCGCCGCGATCGCCGCCCCGGCGGGCGGCCGCTCGCACAGCGCCTGCAGGCGCGCCTCCCCCACGTACATCATGTCCGCCTTGCCCGTCTCGGGCGGCGTCCCGTGCCGCGGCAGCACCACCACCACCGTCTCGCGCATGTCGTCCTCCTCCCGAAACACGCGCACCACCCCAGCGCCAGCGCTCCCGCCAGCCCCCACCATCGCCCCAGCAGCACCTGCGCATTCATTTTAAGGCTCCCAGAGACCGCAGGGGAAAATCCGCAGCTTACGCGGATTGGCCGCAGCGGAAGTTTCGCGTCACGTGTTGCCTTATGAGCACGTTCAGACCTGCGCGGCAGGCGAGCGTCGCGGGAACCGATTGACAGCGTTTAATCGACGGCGAAATTTGTAACGCAGTCAGACGCGTTTCTCCCGCTGCAGCTCGAGTTTCGTGGAAGTCCGCCCGTGTTCGGGAGTCTTCGCTCCCTTCTGGGTCGAGCGACTTTGCCAACCGTCACCAAACGCTGACTCATAATTGACGCTCTGGAGTGAACGGTTCTGCAATTTCCGCGGCCGCGTCTAGCTCGGAACTTTCCGCGCCGCACCCGCTGCGGATCTATCGTACCGGTCTGTGGGAGCCTTTAAACGCACGCGTTAACGCATGGTGGAAAGGCCGGTATTACACTGTAAAATATATTTGACATAAATCTTTGATGAAGAACTTTGTGGAAGTTGTTCGAACTTTGACAAGATAACTTTCACAAAGAAATTTGACGAACGCATTACATTTCGTCCAATATTTTTTGTAGTTTTGCTCGCAATTTACGATGGATGACGCACAAATAGTTGTGTTTGTGCTACTTTTATAATAACTAATCTATGTTGAATGCTGACGAAGTAAAAGGTAAAGAGGAAACGTTTGAGGGTGAGGCCTTAGAAAAACATCATGGTATTCATCCATAGTGATGCCACGGACCGTATTATTAACAATTGGATTCAACAACATAACATTCAGTCCTAAACTTGAGATCATTTTCAAAAGCTACAAACAATTATAAAATTACAAAATGTTTAGGAATACGTCAAATATTTATGAAACAACATAGCTTAATAAGAGCATTTATGCCAATTTGCCTTGGTCTAAGAGTGTTTAGAGCCATGAAGAGATTAAAAATAAGTAAATGAATATATACTTGACTTAATAATGACTTAATGACACACGTGATTTTGCAAGTGGAAGTGCGATTGAAGAAACAAGTTATGTCATTACATTCCACACACTTCTAAATCCAAGTACGATACTGACGATATTATTTTAAAACTAACATATTTGTAACAATTTTATATTTTTTCAGATTTTGAGGCAATCGTTCATTTTAGACAAATCATGTAATTCGTTATTGAATCCAATTGTTGCTTATTCAAATATCGCTATCAGGTGGCGATGTATTCGTATCACTGGAAGGGAAGCGGCAGATATGATGTTACAGCAATAACAGCAGAATATTTATGTTCTTGTGACTCTCATTGGTAAATCTATGACAAATGTCGGACGATGTCCGTTAAGTACATGTCGCTCTGAAATGAACCGCTTGGATGGAGTAAGCATTGAGAAAATTCCTTTTCAAGTTATAATGAATGCCTCCGAAGAATGATATGAATATTGTGAAATTTTACCAAGTCTAACAAACAAATAATGTGAGACCAAGAGTACGAGAACTATGCAAATTTCAAGACATACAATTATCTGTTACATACACAACATGCATTCTACTTTGGTACAAAGAACTAGAAAATTATAGAAGTCGATTCTACTTTGGTGCAAAGAACTAGAAAATTATAGAAGTCTGCCATACTTACGACCTTTTGCTCACGAACTTCCTTTAGATCTTTTGTATACGATTGCCTCAAAGGGGAAAGCGTTTGATCCTTAAAATTGGAGTCCGCACCCTCCTGCTGCGAGACGTAAGCCATTTCTTCTCAATATTGCCAAAATCCAACAGCACGCTTAATATTCTAAACTTCTAAAATTCGTTACTTGCGGAAAAGATGTAACTCAGGAAACACTGCTGAGGTGATTTAAAAGTAATCTCTTGAATGTAGCAACATGCCATTCGGCAAAAAAACTCTTAAGGTCGGGCCCTGGTAACGAAAAAGTGGATATATCTAGTTGTTAAATATTGAACAAATATTTCTCTAAAACGTGTTGTCGCCAGAATAAATGTATTGTAGCTCCTTAATACTGAAAAATCAATTGAAGGCAAAACGTCTGCCTGTCCGTCTGTGGTCAACGCTAGCGCCTAAACGTTCAGCCGATTTTCTCCAAAATTGATATTTTTCGGTCGATCTATACGAACTCGAGGCTTTGGAAGTTTCTAATGGATATTTTGATTTTTGAGGATTTTTACTTGAAGAGAGCATTTACATTTTTAAGCGTAGGCCCGTGTTGGATCCTTACGGCGCTTCTGTGGCGTAGTGGAATGAGTGACTGCGAGTTAACCCTGAATTCGTGTCTCAGAGCGGGAAAAAAATTGCTGGTTAAAACCACTTTTGCAGATTTAGGTAGTAGTATAATACAGCGGACGTTAGAATTAATGCGAAAAATATGTGCTTTTGTGGCACCATTAGTTTCATAACTTGCCTCTCTCGGCAGATCAGGAGATGGGACCCGAGATCGCCCCCTCTCATTTACATGGTCTGTTCACACAAACCATGCCCTGCACACTCGCGCCTAGTTTCGCCACACGTCCTGAAAACGTGGGATATATGTGTCTTGCCGTCCCGCCAGATTTTTCTTTGTTTCTGCCAAATGTCCTGAATTTTTTACTGTTGTAATTCCACACAGTCCTACAAAAATACTGCGTTTTGGGACTTATGAACTACATCACAGAACAATACGCTAAATACGAGAACGCAAACGGCAAAATCCTTTGATAAGTAAATATTATTACTGTATTTTTTGTGCAATCTGAGAGCTGAAAAGCAGGTAAAGAAAAGTAGTGTGTGTGTGTGTGTGTGTGTGTGTGTGTGTGTGTGTGTGTGTGTGTGTGTGTGTACGTGTGTTTTGAATCGAAGTGCATCTGTTTCTCTCACAATGTATTAGTGCAAGAGAATTTGGAATGTAAAGGGGGAAAAAGGCTCAGTCAATAACAGTGTTTTAGGATCGACCAAAGTCATGCTTTATTTAATATTATTTAAATACCCTGAAATTCTTCTCTGAATGTCATGGAATAAATAAGGAAATGACCTGAAAAAAAACTGGAATTCGTCATAGAAAAAGACTGGTCACTGGTCACCCTGCTATTGTTGAAAGTGTGCAATGTAATTTATCTTGGTGAGTCCACATTGGAGGCACATTGGTGAGTCCAGAAAGCTTGTAGCATCGACAAGCTGCGTGTGAGTGCTCTGTAGCTTGTAGCTGTGTTCGTGTTCAGTTGTGTCGTTTGGCATCGTTTTTAATATTTAAAAGCCTTGTTCAAAATAGATAACTTTTGTAACAGTTCGATATGTTTACTTGGGTGGCTAATGGCTGAACAAATCGTACGGGTTAACCGGAAATTACTTTCCATAAGAAAGTAGCTGCTCCATGCAATTTAGAATATTTAGTAACTTTGTTAGTTATCAGTTAATTTTCGAGGATTTTTTAAAAGATTTCCTGCAGATCCAAAGCGGAGATCATTGTGGATTAGAGCTGTAAGAAGAGAATTGGCAGCCTAGAAATTACAGCAGGTTATGTACGGCTCATTTCCAAGAACACGATTTTGATTGTTCTTCATCGTATATTAGTTTGCGGGAATTCGCAGTCCCAGCAAATTTTCCAGCTTGTAGGTTATGCTTGTAGTAACAAAAGGTATTGGTTTGACAGACGTGTTATGGACCCACCAATATGGCGGACTGGCTTCACTTGCTGAACACGGAAGAGGTTGGTAACCGCACCTCCACGTATTCATAGCTCCATGATTTAGTTGAATAAAAATAATTGTTCTGAAATATATTCCGAATGTCGTGAATTGCATTGTGATTCTTAAGGGCCATTCACAATACAAACACAAAATTAATCATAACACATATGCATAGACATTAACATAAGTGATAGTCTGAAGTATTCACAATGTCGGACATAAACGTAAGCAAATTAACAGTTTCTATTGGCTGTAAGACATTCTAGTTTACTATTAGTTGGATGTGAGAATGGATTTCGAGATATGGACTGTGTCCATGACGAGACTCTTTGCCATGGATTGCGTTAGTTCGTCTATCGACTTATTTCGATACTCGATTTTGAGTAAACGTACTGTGATTGACAATTGGTCCATTTCTTATTTCTGACATTAGCATAAGCACAGAAGAAATAAAAGAGGTCATCTTCGTCAACATAGTTAAAATGATGACCTCTTTTATTTCTACGCATAAGAACGTTAACAACACCTCAAATTCAGAATTCCCACAAATAAGCACAGAAGCTTGAAGCTTGCTAACTTAAGCTAACTTCTTACGCGTTATGCTTATGCGAACGCATTGTGAATGAGTCCGCTTATGGACGTATTGCAAACTTTTATGTTAACGCCATGCTTATGTTCACGTGTGCATTGTGAACGGGCCTCTACGGCAACCCTACCCGCGGCGGCGGCCACAGCCTCCTTGTCCTTGGCCACGATGTACTCCTCGAGCGCCAGCGCGGGCTGCGACGGGCCACGGCTCTGCAGGCGCTGCAGGCGCGTCGCGTCGCCCTCCAGGAACTGCGCCTTGGCCGTCGTCAGCTCCATCTGCTGCAGCATCACGTGCAGCAGCGCGTGCAGCAGGTGGAAGTCGACGGCGCCGGTCTCGGGCGTGCCTAGCGACAGGTCCACCAGCTGCGGCAGGCTGACGGTGACGCCGCCCGCGTACGGCATCTTGCCTCTTCAGCGGCACGTGTGAGCGCTTCGTAAGTGGCGCCTCCGCACCAAATGCATAAGTATCACGAATACAATTGTGTATAAAAGACTGCCCAGCTGCAGACACCAAGGCGACTGTCTCCTCTAAACAAACTTCGTTTCCACAGAAATCGTTAAAACAAAACGCAAACATAAAATTACGTCAAGTAGGCCACTTTTGTGCAAAGAAAAACATTATATCGACGTCGTATTTATAAACCCGATCAAACGAAGTGAAGGACTGAAGAGAGACCGCTGCATCTGAGAACAAACAACAGCGACAGTTGGGTCGCGCGTTAGCGCCGAGGCGGTCGTCTGATGCATTCATCTTCCTGTTCCAAAGTAATAAATCCTTTTTGCATAACTTAGTACGTAATACTAATTAATCAGCCCAATTAGGCTTTTTTTCAGATAATTTTAACATTACTTTAATCACTCGGTAAGCGCTTATAAGTATTGCTTAATCACTCATTAGCAATTTGAAACACACCTCCATTACGTTGTATTTTATGGGAATCTGGGAGTTAAAGGAAAAAACATCCTGTAAGTTTTTCATTAAATCGAATAATGTAATGTATATGTCGAATTTGTTGTGTAGCGTGATTGGAATATGTGGTTACTTTTAGGTACTCAAAATACGTTCATTCTTCACATCGTTATCAGGATTTATTAATAAACGCGTCGGCATTTCCCAGTGGTTTTAATGTTGAACCTAAAATGGCATTACAAGAAGGCCATGTATACGTCTTCGGACCTTGGTCTAGATAAGTGCTGCAGTTTTTCGTTGCACTAAGTTTACCAATAGCTCTGGCTCTTTCTCTCCGAAGCAAAACAAAGCGCAATACTGCATTCATCTCATCGCCAGTCTTACTCTCCCTTTGATCGGTTTTATGTGTACAAAATAATAATAATAATAGTAATAATAATAATAATAATAATAATAATAATAATAATAATAATTACACGAAGTAGACATGATGCGAAATCTCTTTCGGCGCGAGATAGAGCGAGTTTGTCTTCTTGCAATTGAATGTCGTACACCGTTGAGAATATACGAAAATGCGAAAGATAAGAAAATGATAGTGACTGCATTCTTAAATGAAGTGGCAGAGATCTTGGTATCACTGAAATCCATAAATTATGTATGCAACTATATCTTTAATATCTTAGATTATTTTGAAACCAACCAAGAACAACGATAGTCGTCTGCAGTATGGTCGATAGTAGAGGAAACTCGTTATTCTTTAGACGAAAATAATTATGAAGCGGATAGGCGACAAATGTGTGAAATATAGGCAAATGCCAATTTTTCACACTTTTCAAAAAACACTCTCTTCCTCTCCATAAAACCTGAAATAAATATGAATCGATGAATGTAACCCAAATTTACAGAATGAAAGTTCAATAAGGTACAAAGTGCAGTTAGTACAGGACTGACATTTGCATTTTTTGCAAATGGTGGTACATTGCATGCCATTTTTCCTGCAGAAACAACTTTCTTCGTAGCCTTTAAAACATACCATATGGTAGGTTTTCCCTCGCCTTTTCATGTATTCCTGCAACTATTTCTTCAGAAAATGCCGTTGAGCAGCTTCTTCTGAAGGAAGAAAAGAGGCAAGGTTGAGTGATGGCATTAGAAAATTTCCAGATTTCATTGCGCATTTAATGGCTTTATTTCATTCTCAGAATAGATGCAAGGGCTGTCATGCACTTTAGTCCCGTCTCATCAACCTTATCAACAATAACAATGGATTTGCGAAATACCTCTTTCAGCTCTTTTTGTGTTTTTTTCCATTGTCTTGGTGAATTCCAGTTTTCCTTTACAGAAAAACGATAAAATTGTATCGCAGTAACTGAATGCATGCAGAAATGTAAGCTGCCTAGAAATTTAAGTCTGTAGACAACACCGTCTGGTCTGTCATTGCCTGGCTTCAGTAGAAATATATTGAGGGACATTGGAGCAGAAGCAGTCAAAATCACAAGAGAGAGAGAGACTCATTGTTTTATCAAACATGCCTTTTGCAGATGCTTTTTTGGTGGCTTTGCACAGCCACGCAGTTGATGTAGTTCTTCCCTCTCTCGTCTCAACACTGTACTCGACATAATCGTGTCCCTTAGCAGTGCATGATATAATCTACATATTTCGCAAATATGCAATAAAATTGGTTCTTTTGCCCTTCTGTGCGAGAGAAACCATCCATCCACGATAAAATATCTTATGAAGATTAATTTGAACTTTCATGGAACCAAACAACTTTTAAAACACTGATTTTGGTGTTTTTAGCAAACACTTATTATCATAGATATGGGCCATGGGGTCTACAGGAAACCGAAAAATTGAGAAAATTCTCTCTCCCTCTCTCGCACGCGCGCCCTCTCCCCTCTGCCGCTCTCTATCTCACTCGCGCGCGCATTTCACGCGTGCGGCGTCCCTTGCGCTCTCTACGAATTTGGAGTCAAAATAAGTAGACAAAAATACCTTCAAACTCACCTATTTTTCCCCTTCTCTGCAATTTTTTCAGCTTGATGCATGCAATAAAAGAAATGTTTCTCGTATCTCTGCAACAGATTGCCCTACGAGGCTGATTTTTTCGGCATTTTTTATTCTTTCGTATGAACATTGCGATTATCGATTTGCTGTGGGGGCACTTTTTACTAACTTATTCGGCTCCATCCTTTGTTTAAGGCATGCATCAATGGGGATAACTCTTTATTATTGCATTTAATTCATTCTTGGTAAAATAACGTAGTTTTTAGGCAGCCACTACTAAAAGCAGCTCTTACAGTGCATGCTGAGCGTGTATCATCAATAACTACTGTTTCATAGGGCACCAACATAACTTGAAAAAATCATACAAACCTTTCTGAAACCATTGTCTTAACGTGCTTCCTTCATCCCACTGAGAAACAAACATACACCCCTATTTCAGTACCTATTGGTGAAATCCCACCTACCTGGGAAATTGGAATGGCAAAAGATGCAATGGATACATGGTACTTTTTTTTTACAAAATCAAATTAAATTACAAATAACATTGAATTTACGAGGACATGGTCCTCTTACCTCCCACCCCTAATCCTTCACCAACAGCAAGACTGTTCATGACACTCCTTTTAAATAACATTATACAAATATAATTAACATTACACATAACTTACAAAAACGTTACCAAATTTAAAATATGTATTTTGTACAAAGCTCTTTATTTTGTGGTGCAGACAGTTCAATTACTTGTGTAGAGGTAGAACATTAATTCATTTGCTTCCAATCCATTGCCTGACTGGCTACTTTGTGTTTGAAATTTAAAAATGCATTCATGGAACAAATTTAAACATAATCATTCATTTTTGCTTAGATATGTTTGAAAAAGTAAATACATGTATATCATTTTTTGCTTCTTTTTTTTTTTAAACTACAATGCATTCCATTCCCTCTTAAGACAAAATCTGTGTTGTCCATAATTTCAACGAATGCATTTCTCCCCACTGACAGCAGATTAATATCGATTGCAGAGGAAATTTTTTCCCTCACCAGTAAGATTCAGAAGACAAAAAAACAAATTTTCCCATGTAGCAAATTTTGTGAATCATTTTGTTTATGCTCAAGCACAATCGACACTATAAAAGAAGATATTCTTGTTCACAGAAATACCCTTCTTGGAATAACTTCAATCACACGTGAAAGGAGAAAATTTGTTGTCACTTCACCATTCATTGTTTTGTAGAAAGGGTTACAGTATGCAGTTCATCAAGCATTAAATCATGTAAATGTATGTTTACATGAAAGCAGCACTTCATCTAAAAATTGTGAAAAATTAAATTTTCCATTTTCTAATTTTCACGAGTCATTCTACTCTGGTTTATGTTCTATTAAATGCTTCAAGCTGCTTTTTTCTACTGGCTTTTTGTTGTTTTTTTTATATAGTTTAGTTTTTCCCATCACTCTTGCCTATTGCCATGACCATTTCAGGAGAAAGTTTAATGACCTTTCCTGCAAATGACTTTTTCAGTTGTTTGGGGGAAACATTGAACCTTAATTATTGATGTACCTCTTCAACTTTTTTCCAGAAGAGTTCAGGGAGGTCTTCAGAAATTTTCAAAAAACTAAAATCAATTGATAAATTGCTTTAAAATAAGCTAATTGTTTAAGTATTTCACCAATTTATGTTTACAGAATATTCTAATAATTTTTCAAGAAAGAAAATTCAATTATTTCAAGTGTTTTCTAAGATATTGCTTTTCCCTTTAACCATTCTACTAGAAGTCATAAGCCAACATTTTTCATTTTTTTTAAAATTTCATTAAACCTGTACATAACACAAACATAACACTGAAACTATTTTTAACTAATTTAACTGAAATTATATCCTAGAAATATCTTATTTAGGTGAGAGCTAACTTATAAGTGTGTGTTTAGGAGACAGGTATTACACTGTAAAAGACCTTTGTCAAAGATGTTTTATAAAAGAAAATATAACAGCATAGCAGCTCATACTTTATAAAAGACCTCTTTTCCAAAATTTCTGTGATAGAATGAATTCTGAATCATTTTAACATGTATTTGGTAATATGGCAACTGAGAAGTATATGTGGGTACTGCTTCAACCAGTTTTAATTGCAAATTATGAGCAATTAGAATTTTCATACTTTAATATCCACCCAGAATACATTTTTTGTTTGTTTGTTTGTTTGTTTGTTTGTTTGTTTGTTTGTCAGAGGACTCACTTGCAAATAAGAAAATTGAATGTTGCGTCATGTATTCTCAAATAATTCATAGTGCTTCATTTTGAAGTTCCTTAATTGAAGTATAATTGATGCCTTCTTACTCACGACATGCCACCCATGGTCTCACCCACAAAGATGTCCTCTTTACCATTTTCTTCCTCAGCATTAACCATAGGTTAGTAATTATCAAGCATTAAATAGCACCAAATGCTATCATTCATCTTCAATCACAAGCAAAAACAACTTGAAAATACTGGACACTATAATACATTCGTCGAAGTTCTTTGTAAGTAAATTTCCCTTTGTCAAATTTCAAAGATCTCTGACAAAGTTCATCAATGATATTTGACAAACCTCTTTTTCAGTAATACCCACCTCTAGAAGAGTATTTGACAGGAGTAAGGAGTAAGACCTATCTTTAAAATATTGTGTACTTTGTATTGAGCTGTCTGTCATCATGGCAAATTTGGTCTTGATTATCTGGTAAAAAGTTACAAGGAAAACATCTCAATTAAAAATTAATTTTGATTTTAAGAAATCCAATTGTGATGTTAACGTCAATATAGGAAGCACGTGCGATTGTACATTAAGATAAGAACAGCAAAAATGTAAGATAATCTTAGGTGAAGATTTATGGACTTTCATTGGCATTTCCTGAAACATCCATTAATATTCATACAGTAAGGAACAGAAAGGTGAATTAAGCAGGCATTTCCTAATATCAGGATACATTAAACAAAGGAAACCTTGGAATGAAAACATTCGGTTTTATTTATAAAATTCACGCATGGATGCCACATAACACTCAAAATCAAAACAGTTTTAACTTTGAAAACGTTTTGTACCTCATTCATTTTATTTCTCATCAGTTAGATAACAATTTAGGTTTATTTTCACACCTGAGGATGCAGAAATTACTGTTCATGAAAATTCAAAACAAAAAATTTAATTATATAGTTGTTGGAAAATCTGACAGATTGGAATAAGTCACTTTTTAGGTCAAATAAAAATGGCTATCTAAAATGAAAAGGTGTCTCTTAGCCAATGACCACTGAATTTGCATTCCTCAATGCCATTTTCGTTTTGTAGTTGGTTTTCTGATAATTTAATTTGCATTAAGCTACCTTGCTAATGAAAGCTGAAAGAAGAATATCGTGCGTCTGTTGAAAACATTGTTTGCAGCAGAGAGTGAATTCACAATTTTTAGAATGTAGTCAGAAACCCAAAATTACATGCCAGAGAAAGGCACTAATATTATATTCACACAAGCAAGTGCATTTGCTACTAATTCTTTCATTCCCTCTTCAAACTGTGACACAGCAGATTTTAAGCACATCTCATGCAGTACCATGTCAAAAAAAACATTTATTGCTGAGACACTGATATTGATACTAATTGAAATATAATTTCTGAAAAGTAGCCTATATTATTAATCATGATACTTCACTGGCAAGTTATCAGTTCTTTAGTCCATTAAATTTATCATAGTCCTCTTCTTCCAAAATTGAGTGACATGAAACTGGTGGCACAAAACGTAGCATCATTTTTTGTGCCCAGCACCAAATTTACTTAGGAAACTCGTGAATGATGCTAGAAAAATCACATGAAGCACAGCACTTTCATGGCATTGGTCATTACAGCAGCATCAATGAGACCAGTATCTGGCAAATTAAATTCTCTGAACATTCATAACTGGTACCGTACAATTAACATCAAATTTACAATGTCACACAGGAGGCATAACTAAACCAATCAGCACATATGGCCATTCACAGTTAGGATATGTTGATTGCATTTTCATACTTCATGAAAACTGAAAATGCGAAGGTTTGCTAACTTCCACACTTGACATATACTCACCCAATATCAATTCTATAAGCATTCACATCAAATTGATATTTCCAATAATCAATTTATGTCGTGAATTATCAGTTATTAATTCAAATGGTGGATTCTTCTCCCCCTGCTCCCAAGACAGAATGAAAATAATAAACTATTTCTATGCTCTAATGTTACAAAACGTACCTAACAATTTTTCTCCTCTGTTCAGTCTCAATTCATTTCAGTCTTCATTTTAGTGTGGCAATGAGTAGAGCAATTTCAATATAGATTCATGTCTTCGTAAACCTGCAGGACACTTTACTATTTGAAGATATTTACTATTTATATTTTTTAGCCCTAATTAATTCGACTTTACATTATTGGAGAAATTATTTTTCCATGCCGTACTTTCATGCATAAAAAGTAAGGGTTCCAGTTAGAACTATTGCTTTCCATAATTCAAAGGGAATCAAAACTGCTGGTTCACTTTTTGTACGTCTGTATCCTCTAAAAGCAGTACACTTTTATCAGGTCAGTCCTGAGCTTCAGAAACCAACTTTGATATTAAAGAAACAAAATTCATAGGTTCTAAAAAATGATAAGTTTGCAAATTTCTATTAATAAAAATTGAATGTTTAATCCAAAAATACTTACACTCAACACAAAAATCAATTTACTGCCTGATGCAAATATATGAATTATTAACAATAAAAAGGAGGTTGCAAACTGACATTATATTCAAAATCAGTATAACATATTTCAAAGTTGTCTATAAGCCAATAACCATTCAGTTCCATATCAAGAAACAGTTATCACAATTAATATTTACAATAGGGTGTAATGTCTTTTTTAAAAAATCCAATATCTGAAAATGTATAATTAAAATCAACAATAAAATAATAACATGATTTCACTTGGCAAAGTAAGAATTCAAATATAAAATTGTCAACCTTTCTTAAAATGAGCTACGGAAAGTGCAATAAATAAAAAAGTACAATCAATCCTACAATATTTGCAATTAGTTTGGGAATGCTGGTAAAAACGACTCAAGTAATTGCCCAAATAAATGCATCTGGCTTTACAAAACTTATTGCCCACTGAAACTCTGAAATTCATGTTCAGTAGGACCCAAATTCTCATACCACACTGCAAACAAAACCACACTGAACACATCACTGAACTCGCCACTGGGTTCAAGAGGATGTCCTTTTTCCCAGGAGACCTAAAATCTGTCACTTTCCACAGTTATAAAACTCTCAAAAGTCTTCAGTTCAGCACACAACACACAATAAAAGAGAATATACAAACACCACAGTAATCAAAACTTCAAAGACTTGGCAAAAAGAGCTGCAGTTGCTTGTGTCTTATCACCCCTAAAGCGACGAAGTTCTGCTATAACCTAAACAGAACAAAGTCAATATTACTCAATATTGAAATAGTAAACACATTAACTAATTATCATAAATGAAGTCATTAAGAAGCATGAAGATTACTAGAAGATTCTCTAAAACACATTTCAGTAAAATTAGAATTTATAGAATCATCAAGAATTAACAGGGGAAACTTGGGAGGTTTGCCCACTCTTGCCAAAACATCATCTTTTTATAGGTATGTGCTGCCACGTGGTATTAAATTATGAAACTCCATTAAATTCAATGATTAAATCCACTGATTTTGTGCACTTGATGTCAAGGAGAGTAGGTGATTTGTGCAAAAACAATAGAAAGTGTTAATTTGGTTTTCTCTGGAAGGATAAAGGTAACAATTGTAAATGTTATGAAATAATATTGAAGACAGGGTACTGCAAACATACATGGTAACGACAAATAATTACAATTACTTAAACTAGTTTCTCAAAACATAATGCAATTAAGTTCAGAGGCTTGATCCACCAGTAAGATGAAAGAGTTTTTAACCTACACAGCCACTACACCGTGATACTATTTATAACACAATTAAGATAATTTTGCATAGAAGTGCCAATATTTTGAACAGATACCACTTTTCTGGAAATCAAACGGCAATGGAAGAAATAAAGAACTATCAAAATCTGTCAGGTGCACTGGGACCAAAAGACTTAACACTGACTATTAAATTTGATTTCAAGTTTTCACATTTCAGTGTGTGTAATGGATAATAGTGGAGCTGTCTTTCTATTAAAAATATTATATGATTTTCCTCCCCCTTTTCTTTCTTCAGTGTTTACATTTGAACTATTATTGCAAACTAGTTGAGATTTTTTTATTTCAATTTTATTGCTTCTCAAATATGTACAATTAGTATTATATTATTTATTCTTCCTGTTCATCACAAACATATTTTTTAGTAAAAAAAATAGTCTTCAGTTATCAATGAATAATGAAAACGACACTGTTGACAACACACCATTATTGTTATTACAGCTTATCTCAGCATTAGTTGAAGTTAATAATAGTCAAATAGTGAGTTTTGAAGTCTGTAACTAGGGAGAAGAAAAGAACGTATGCATGTTTAAATACGCAATATAATTAACAAAGAAAATAGCTTTTTTAAACAGCCACTATTAAAAGAGATTACTTTCAGGGTATTGCACAGCATTCTCAAAGTTCAATTATTAGCACCAGTGCTAAAAGCAAGACAATGATCAAACGTTCAGATAAAACTGAACACAACAAAGAAAACCATCAAGCGTTGCGTCAATTTAGATGCAACAAATTAAAAAATCTTTTATCTGACTGCATCAGCTACTACTACTGACCATAATGTATCTCAGTACCCAATTAAGTGATTTGTATAATTGAAAATTAAAATCAGTGAGGCTGCCTATATAATAGTATATGACATATGTGATAAATGTGATTTTATTTTGCTCATAGAAATGCACCACTTGGTGAAATGGCCTGTGTTACAAGTATTCGCACTCGCAAAATAAAAGGTCACTTATCACTCGTATCATAAATAATTATTATTGTGTACTGTTTTTAACGTTTCTTAGTGTCCATCTCAAACAATAAAAAAGTGTTCCAAAATAATTACATTTTATTAAAAGCCCGTAAGATATTTAAATTTTCTTACATGAGGGGCTAGTTTCAAACACAGCAATCACCAATTTTTTCAGAAATTAGCACTCGGGCAATCTTGGCATTGGAAAACTATCCATATAATATTTCAGATTTCTAAAAACTGCACAAAAAATATTTTACTTATTTATTTTTAATAATTGATAATATGATAACAAATATCAAAGCTCGCAATGTTCAAATTCTTAACAATTTTCTGAAAATATCAGTTGTAGAAATAAAATTGTTTCCTTCCATCATAAAGTTGGACTGTTATCTACATAAATAAATTTCGTGTGTGTGATTTCAAAATAACTGCTTTTTTATAATCCTGTTTGCCTATTTAGACTATATAAAAAACAATTGTTTTTATGAATGACTTTTGTATTTGTAAAAAACAAAGAAAAATTGCAGACTACTTGAAATTTTGTAAATACTAACCCCAACACCCTTTCCTATCCCATAACAAAATTAGGGCAGGGATACAGGCCTCTACACACCAGTGAATTTGTGGGATCAACCGTCGGGTCAACAAAACTAGACTCTCGGCTACACACACACACTGATCAATAATAGGCATAGGCATCAGGTATACTGGATGAATCAGTAGTTATGTGGTCAGAGCCAACCAACTGCCTGATAGAAACTCCTGGACAACATGCCTCCACACAATACAATTTGTCAGATCGATTGGATAGTCGGACATGATGGTACATGTGTAGAGGCCTTACATTGTACACAGAATTCATTTCTTTCCCTAATAGACGATTCTAATAAATGCCTGGTCAATGAGGGACACCAGCTAGTTCGCTCTTATTTTGCCAATATAATCATTAATAATTTCATGTAATACCTGTCAGAAGTATTCTGAGTGAATAAAATAAGGGCACTTAAAGTCTTCCTGTGCTGGTCTGAAGTCAATTTTCTATTTCAAGAACATTTCTTTTATAGTAGCATCAACACACACATTTTATACACAACAGCTTTTCATACTTTGTTCACAAAGTGGCTACTTTTATGTTATTTTCACAAATATTTTTCTACAAAGAATTGCACACTCCATTATTAGAACATGTTTATTAGCTCCAAATGTTTCCTCTTCCCAATGTCAAAGGCAACAAACTTCAATATTCTGGTAGACGAAACCCCAGGAGACAGTTACTTCATATCCAGTCATCTTTAAATTTCAAATGCTAATTATGTGATCCTTACAATGGTTTACTAATAAACATGGTAGAAGAAAATTTGTATCCAGTCGACGCCAGTTATAGTGAAATTGGAAATACGGAACCCTCAGTTATAGTGAACTTCAGTCACTTTCACTTTCATTACAAATAAGCATAAGATTTGGTTATAGCGTATCTGAACCTCGGCTATAGTGATTGTAGGAAATACAACATCCTGGAAATTAATTCCCTCCAGGAAAATAATACATTACCTCAGTGTCACAAATTCCAACACTAGGCAGCTTGAAAAAAATGTCAACCAAAGGTCATAATCGAACAAGTCTCCCTTGGGATGATGGTAGTGAACCCGGAATGGGGACCTTATGAGGTCCTTACTGATGACCTTATGCCACTCAGTTTCACTCTGGAAACAAAGGCTGTGTCCTATGTGGGCTACACCTAGCGGCGGCGACGTGTGATTGCTTGCTTCAGTTTCAATCTTGGTGTTACTAGATATTGCGGTACAAAGCATGTTGTGTTAGTTCTACGTATGTGACAGGAAGCACGTGACTAGGACAGCCGAGCAATATATGGCACACCGTGCTGCATGGAAAAGCAATCAATTTCATTAGTTGCTTGCGCTATCCCGCTACTGAAAGCATCTCGAATGTTATTAGGCAACTAAAAGGGCCTTCAGAGAGTGGGACAGTGTTCCAACAGTGCAAGAGGCATTGAAGTGTGTCAAGACTGACCCAAAGGACAATGAAGAATAATCTCTTGAGAAGGATCTAGAGAAATTACTAAGGAAAAGTACGAAGCAAACAATTGATTTTTTTAGCACAAATAGAGATATTGAAATTTCCAGTTCGTGCTATTAATGTATTTTGCTGTACATTTAAATTAATAAAGTCAATTGTTATGGAGAAAATCTATTTATGACATCATCAGATATAGTGAACCAAAAATGTTAGTCCCAAGAAGTTCACTATAACAAGAGCCGACTGTATATTCATCTAAATAATCGTTGAAACTAGTAATAAATTAAAACAACCTTGAGCTGTTCATTTCCTTTACTGTGACCTTACTAATGCAGCATTTGTAGATTGCTGAGTGCACTTCCATAACTTATTCTACTTATACTCCATACTTATTCTAATATTCCTTCCATAACTTTCTCTACCAGTGCAGAGGCGCTTCTTTGCACAAGGCACTGCCTATACCCTTCTTTAGTCTCTTATTCTGAGTATTTCTTTACCTTCACACTTTATGAGCTTGCAAGCCTTATTACTTGTCCTATCTTTCTTCTCAATGTTATAGTTTCCTGTCTTAAGTTTCCAGATGCGATGACTTCTCAACTTTTGTATTTAATTTTCAAAGAATTATAATAATAATAATAATAATAATAATAATAATAATAATAATAATAATAATAATAATAATAATAATAATAATAATAATAATAATAATAATAATGATAATAATGATAATGATAATGATGATAATGATAATGATAATGATAATGATGATACCCTTATTGATATGGCGAGGCTCGGGCCATCATGTCCTCTCTTCCGCCTAACCACCAATTGTACAATTCAAAGTTATAATTAAAACAACTAAATTAAAAAATTCAAATTTGTACAAAAAAAATGAAAATACAGTTTGGTCAGAAAAAGTGAGGAAGTAGAACAAAAATTGTCAAAAAATTAGTAGCTCAGAGGTCTGCTATTAACACGTCTAACATCTTAGGTAATTTATCATACTTAATATTTTGAAGTTTGATACTCTTTAATGTACTATCTTTGCCAGTGATTTTTACTAATTCATTGTTTAATTAAATTATCCTTTCCGGTATTTATATGCAGCAAGTCGTATCTCCCTATCATCAGGACAGATCGACCCACATCTGCAGATTTTATTATACTACAATATATGACAGATTATACTAACTGGAAAAGAGTAAATATTTTGTCTAATATATGTCAACTATTACCTACATGATCTGCCTTTAAATAACAAAAACAAATGTTTAAGATCAAGAGGAATAGAAGAAAAAAATATTGAACTAGAAAGGTCAAACCCCCCTGAGTTTCCCTTAGATACTAAAAGAATTATGATTTACTATATAGCCATGTAGTGTTAATATGGTAAAAGAAATATGAATTCAAGGGAAATATTGCTTTAAAAAATTCACAAAGCCTACCACTGCTTTTATTCATATAATTTTTTTAAATGAGACTTTCAATAAAATCCTTTTAAGATTGTTCATTACTTTTGAAAGCCTCAAAGCATCAAAGCCTCAACCGACAGTAATTCTATTTACTTTAATATGGAAATTCCAAAGCAAATTAAAATTTCACACTTTATTTTCATGTATTTGAAGATTCCTCGGAAAACTTCCTTTTGCAAAGTATACTCTGATTTTACAGAGACTTAAAACTGATCATTACTCACCTGTTCTCTCGTAAAGCCTAGACTCACCAGCTCCTTCACTTCTGCTTCACCAAAACCATCTGTTGGCAGAATGGAGGTAGAGAGGTCCCTTGGAATGGAGGCACGAGAAGCACCTGCTGCAATCATAGAGGTAGCAAACATCTTAAGTCAATTTTCTACTTGAAAAAAATTTCTTTTATAGCAGCATCAACAGACACACACTTTGTTCACAAAGTGATTAATTTTACATTATTTAGATAAATATTGCTCTCTAAAGAATTGCACACACTATTGTAAGAAAAGGTTCATTTGTGTATTTTATCATATTAATTTCCTTTAGTGAGAAAAGTATACACTGAACCATCTGATGAAATCATAATGGTTCACCATTCTTATTAAAACAAGAACTTTTGCCTTCTGAAATACACAGCAATTTTTAAACATTTGCAAATGCTCACATTTTCTTTTTGATTTTATTGAATTCCAACAAAAACAACAAATAATTTATAACTATCCTTTTTTGAAACTTTTATTGTATATCATCTGTTTACAATTTGTATTAACAATTCATGGGATCAAGAAGATTTATAATAGGCTCATGTATAATGCCAAAACCAAGTAAGTTAACTTTTCCTCGCCAACAATTCTTCAGAATGCCAGAAAAATTACTTTTTCATGTAGAGCGTTAAAGCTTCTTAAGTCACAGCCAACATTCACTAAGGCAGTGTATCACATACCAATACACACTTCATAAGGAGTTTTATTGCTGTGACCATTCAGTGAACCTAGAGACATTAAAAGAGCTCAATGTGTACTACATGGACAAATAAGAGCATCTCTTTAAGTTAGTGCGCATAGCCAATATTGTCAAACCATTTCCTTCATGTACAGTCTCTCCGCACTCCATAGATCATTTACTGGCATTCATCCATTCAGAGCTGCCCCAACTACTTGCGGTTCCCCTGTCTGCTTGTGGGCCGACTAGATTTTGAGTTTGATGAGCGTTTGGCTATGAAAAAAATTTGACTCTCTTAAATAAAGTACTCAAAAAAGTTTTAAGTTTAAAAAACAAGAAAAATAATATAAATAAAAGGCGGAAAGTTTCAGCCTAACAAAAAAAATATGTTTAAATTAAAAAACTTCAAAAAAACTGACTTGTTGAACAGGACTACTCTTCTACTTTTGTATTCAAACACAAACAGAAAACTAATAAAAAACAAATTAGGATCATCATAACTCCTTAAAATATATTTTCCATCACAATTCAATTACTCCTATTTTCTAAAGCAATACAACAAATTTCCAGCTTTCAAGTTTTACTTACAATGTAAAAATCAGAACAGGTTTTACAACTGATCTTCAGAGTCCAACAACTTGTATTTTAAAACATTCTTTCCTTTCGGTTTTAAACAAAATGAAATAATGATCTAAAATATTATCTTATATTCCAATTAAAAAAAGTTCAAAACATTTATGCTTACATTTCACCCAAGTACAAACAATCACAAACCTACCCACTACATACAAAAGCAAAAATATTATCTTTCCTTCGCTATTGGTGGTGTGTTGCGTTAAAAGATTTTTCAGCATTAAAGTTACATCAACTGAAATTGCTTCTCTTGATTTTAAGACAACACCAATACTGGAGTAAGGCACATCAAAATACAACAGTTATTTCAGAGAAATCTATGGATGTTGAGGTTACAAGATACAATTATTATCCCTTTCTGCACCAATTCCCTCCTTAAATGTCCAATGCAGCAGCACCCAGCGCTCTCCATTTAAATGGCAGGATGGGAGTGGGAACACCAACAGGATGTAATAAAGGGTAAAAATAAATAAGTTTAACCACAAAATATTACCTTCATAGTAGAAGTGGCTCGAATATTATAATTTAGCAACTCAACAATAGATTAGCACTAAAAGTTGCGAAAACATGCTACCAGAAAACAGATAATCACTACTAACACTAATAAAATCTAATTCAAGTAAAAGTAAACCAGTAAAGGTTTTCGATGTCATATGAGATGGCACAACCATACACCACTGCTCCACCCTGAGGGACAAAGGATTTACTCTGAGAAGAGGTGGGTAACTGTGGGGGCCATAGGACTGGAACGGGAAATTATACTGTGGCCCACCCAGTAGAACACAGCCATGGAAAGGGTTAATAAAATATAACAACACAATGCCAAACAAATGAAAATTTATTCCTAATAAAAAATAATGAAAATCTTTATATCAGCTTCATGTGGTCTCTCTGTCAGATTAAATAGTTTTAAAAGCATTAACATGCATAATAATTTGAGTTTTTAAAAAATTAGGTTAGGATATCAAGAACAAAGGCAAGTTCTAGAACCCTGAGACACTTCAAATTACACATCACTTGACTCAAATCTCCTATTCATTTTTTTTAAAATAAAAATAATAATAATAAAATAATAATGATAATGATAATGATAATAATAATAATAATAATAATAATAATAATAATAATAATAATAATAATAATAATAATAAATAATGTCCTCAAACGATACAAAAAAGAATTTAAAACAAATTAGGCCAGTTCCCCACTAGCAGACCAAGGTGTCCCTAACAGTGGATAGGAAGGGTTCTAACCATAAGAGACGGACTCGTGGACACAAACAGATTATCCAATTACCATTTGATATGATGCTAAAAAAATATAATTTCCCTTCATATTGATAACCCTTCAAGTGAGGTTTCAGTTTGACATAGTAGCATTCCAATGTGGGTGAAGTGAAAGGGGCATGTGTTTATGCATTACAGTGGCAGAGAGCCAGCGTAGTGCTCCACTATGACCATCACCTGTCTCCACATGACATCCTACAGTACAAAGGAGTCTCCAAAGTCTAAGGACAGTCCTCCACAAATAGAGATGGAACCATCATGCCATCTGAAGAAGACTTTTTGCATTGAAGGGTTATGTAACAGAGAAACTTTTGTTTTTTATACGCAATAAGAAATTGTATATTTACTTCGTGATTCTATTGCTGAACTACAGCTATCAATAAATGTTGATAACTTTAAAGTAACAAATCATACATTCAATAACTTATTTTCTTGAATGCCATCCTCAAGAGGTAGAAGTTAACTAATCTTTTTTTTTCGTACATCCTCTTGCACCAACTAACAAAAAAGGCACATCTAACTTTATCTCAACAAGACATACCTGCTTCGCGACTTTGCTGGATGACCCGTTGTAACTCCCGTTCTTCTGCATCACGCAGCTGTTGCCCCAAAAGTTCATCTTCAGAAGCAGAGGCCAACCTCGCACAATCAGGAAGCTCTCGCTCTGATAGGAAAGGAGTCTCTGTACCTGTTGTCCCAATGCGGAGAACATTCTTCTTCAAGTCAATGGAACACTACAACACATTTTCATAAGTAAGAAAACATAACCAATATTCACGTAATATCTAAAATAAACAAAAAATTTCTCCACTTATGAAGAAACTGGTAACAAAAATAACTAAAACTTTAAATTTCTTAATGAACCAGCAAAAATTAAAATATGCTCAACTCTATGAAATTAGTTATAAGTTCCATAGATAACTTCACATCTAATTGTGAGGATATTCTTGTTGCAATAATAGAATTGAAAGGTATAGTTCAAAGTAAGCCACCAACTGTATTTTTTAAGTTTAGACTCAATATCTGAAATTTTGAATAGATTTCAAACTTGACAATATTGTTCTTCTATAGGTGGTGCTGATTGTAAACTTTTTAACCTGTTATTCTGTTCTATGTATCTTTAAGATTATTTTGTCTAGGGAAAAATATTTTCTATTTGATTTCTCAATTGCTTTGTTCTTTTTGGAACCTTTTTCCTTAGAGAAACAAGAGTTTTCTTTGTTGTTTGAAATTTATCACAACTTCCACATTTTCTCTCAGCCCACTTAATTTTAATAACGGAAATTCCAATGAATACTAACAGAATAAATATCTTATTTAAAATTTGCTTCAAATAACAACGGCCAAGACAACACACAAGTTTTGATTTTGAGAGATTTTCACATCATCAGAATTGAATGATCTACAGTATCAACCCTAAACTAAAATCTTATGAATGCACCTAAAACTATACTTAACTTAACAAAATAACATAACCTAGCATTCAAGAAATAATACAGAGGATGACACAGCATTATTTTCCATCTTTTCATAAAAGTTTTCATAATACAAAGCAATTTAATTAAATAATGAACAAAGTATGTACACAGATAATGTACAAAGTGCAAACTAATTTTTCAAATTTAAAAAAATTTAGCATGTACACTTTCAGCAAAATTTAGGTTTGAGTAATTTCAATTCAAAAGTGTTACAGGCTCTTTCGTTCATTGGAAAAGAGACAAGAATGTAAAAAGGCATATTGAACAAAGGAATGCACAATGGTAACTTATACAAAAACTTATCCTCTTTTTCTTTCATATAGAGGTGCATCATATTTTAACAAAATTAAAGCAATGGTTTAGGTCATACTAATTAAATTTGGCAGGTAACTTTACAAAATTTCAAAAGGTTTTTTTACACATTTTTTTTTTATTGAAACATCTCATTGTCTATCAGTAGTTGCTGGCAAGTATAACTCTCAGAAGTCTTAAATCACTTATCTAGTTTCCAGATCGATCAACAAATAGATAAGTACACTGCTTGTTCCTCCTTTAATGTATGGACTCAAGAACTCCTCCTCTCATTACAGACAAACATTCATTATTTCCATAACCAATTAATGAAATTCAATCAATCAGCTCATATTATTAATGAGTCTAGTCGAAAGTCGAAAGATAATACCACAAAATGTGTTCAATCATAATAAAACAGAATTCACAGGATTTTTACCTAAAGCAGAAAATGAATACAGAAAGCGTTAAAATTACTTTAGTATACAAGAATTTTCAGAATAATATATACAAAATGGGTTTTGATGACCTATCAACTTTCATATACAGAATGACAAAGACACATGCTCACTTACACTGAATTGTGTATGTTAGCACAAAAACACACAAAAACCAAGTTGGTAAACCTACATCTCTCTCTCTAGAACATAGCACAGGACTTTCCACATTCCTTTCGTCCTGTTACTTCGTAGATGACAAAGATGCACAAAATTAACACTATTCATTATTCAACATAGAACGATTAAAATCAACTTGCAGTAAAATCTAGATAAAGTAGAAATTCATTTTCTTTCTTCATGATACAATTATGATTCTTCAATCCCACATGATATATACAAGATGCTTAAAGACCTTGTGCACCACAAACTCTGCATTAAGTTGCACTCATGTGAACTGATTTTCATAACCCTGGACAAGAGAATATCTTGAAACTATATTTCTCTCCTCAGTTGTACACTTATTTACCTGGTGCCTCTTCAACATGTCCAGGCCAAGCAACATGTCCATAGGCTGCTGCTCCAGCACTGAGAATGAGGTGGTCAGGTAGTCGTTCTCAATCTGGATCTGCACCATATGAATGCGCCCAATAATCCTCTGCACACCCACTCCCTTCGCGATACCAGCCCAACGTGTGTCCACAAGGCGCATGATATGACAGCGCTCAGCACATGCCGCAGACATTATTGTAGTCTGAGCACCTGCAGGTAAGATGGTATTTCAGATCATTACAATGGCAACAAACAGCCTCTACACATTCTTCAGACTACCTTTTTAAAGGCAAAATCAAAGGCAACATAAGATAACATTTAGCTTCACAAATACTTGACTAATGTAATCACACAAACAATTGTTCATCTTGTACTTCGATAACATTTTCCACTTCCTGTTCACTAACCAGAGTCTATAAAGGCTTTAACTGGGAAGCCATTAACTCGACAATTGATGTACAACATAACAACAGTTCCAAAAGTTTCTGGATTATATTCCATAGCTGCTTCCATATTAGCTTCAATGTTTTTCTGACGTATTTCCTCTGCAATCAGTCGTTGTGCTTCAATGTCAAAAGGATGAGCGTTCATCATTCGTATTCTCTGCCTTTCTCGCTCAGCACGAGCTTCAACCTGCTCCTTCAGCACAGCAGCAAAATTGTCTGAAAATGATCCAACAATGAATTTCAAATAGAGTATAACGTACTTAATACATATACTCTCATCTGCGCTTTTAGAACATTGGGCCAGAAGATTTCTACAACAGTTTACTATCCAGCAAACGCCACTAATTAATTTTTTGTGAGTAAAAATAAATTTAAATCATTAGAAATACAAAGATTGTTTCGTGTAAGATGGTTGAAAACAAATTTCACAAAAATCAAACTGAAGGTAAAAGTTGATGTTACCTGAGGAAGTTCATAAGTTCAGTTTAATTTGTTGGGCACAAAATTATTAAATTACTCAAAAATGATGGTAGCACACTTTATTAAGATGTACATCTCCCACTACATAAACATATAAATTTACTGCGTTTTTGTTTGTTGTCTACAACTAAAAGTAATTAAGTTAAACTACACTCAGCTCTACAGAATCACATCTTCTATGATTACAACAAAAGTTTGAAAATTCAAAACAATGCACAAAACTTTGCAGCAAGTTGCAGAGAAAGAAGTTCAATTTACTCATTTCAACCCACTCCAATTTACTCACACATTCCATAGAACAAGTACATAAATTTCTGAAGTTTATGTGGGAAATCTTAAGCACATAAATGTCAGATTACTTAAGATTTAAAAAGATTACAAAAGAACTGTCAAAAGGTCTAATATCTATTTTGAAGTTACAATTTGGAATAACTGCAATGTCTAGATGACAATAATGTCTAAAACTTACTTTTCCTGTTGTAGAAGGTTTACTTATCCTCTTCTGTAGTACTATTCTTTGTTTAGATACTTAATAAATTAAAGGCAGTGAGCCATTATATACTTTTTCTTTATGCAAGCACAAAAAAATGACAGAGCAGTGTCTAGAAACATATTTTATTTTTTAAATTTATCTTATACAAAATGTCTTAGCAAAACAATAAAATGATTTATTAAATGTTGCACTGAAGCAGAAGTGCCAACTACTACAGGTTGCCAAATCAAATTCACCATTTCATTTGACACAACAGTCTTCGCATCATTTTCAGTATTCTTTCTCATCAAAATGACCTTTCAAAAAAATGTCCCACAATATACAACATAAAACGAAACAAATTCCAGAGAATGTGACGTTTATTTCATTATCAGTGTACACTATATTTCAACATTCTGCTCGTTCAAACAAATTCAGATGTGCTTCTTAGCCCTTACCTAAACTGCCAGAGAGCAGGGCATCTGCTAACCGTGGGTTGTTTTGCTTCAAGAGGGCAAGTTGATCAGGGTTCGCAAGAAACATGTCTCGGATTAATTTTGGGTCTTCTTCTGCAGCTCTTCCTGGGCCAACTGAAGGACCACCAGGGCCCCTACTACTGCCTGCTCCCATTTGAGGGACTTGGATATTACTGAAGTCCAGGAATGGAACATTATCTAAAGCACAATAACCTCAAAAATTAGAATAAAATTCTTTTAAGAAGCTTGATCATACAATGTAAAACTTGCAAATAAACACTAAACAAAACTGCAACTGGATGAGGATTAAAAGCAATGTAAGCATTGTGAACAGTTCATTAAATATACAGACTGCCATTCACAACTTACCAGAGAGAAGGCTTGAATTTGATCCTAACATGTGCTGCAATATCACTATGTCTCCATCACGAATGCCAAGTTCCTTCAGAGATTTTTTTTCATCCATTAGAGGTCTACCATTAAATGCGATAACAATTTCATGAGCTGGATGGCCTGTTTCCACTTCACAAAATGCCTTGAAATTCTCAAGCTCCAAATCCTCACTAACATCAAGCACAAACATTTCATCTGAAAGCGTTGTAACTGTGACCTTCATGATGACCACTTGGACCTGTTCGGTCAGCGATCCTAATATTTCAAAAAATGTTCGACCGAAACTGTTTACTAATCACAACTCTGTCAAATTTCGCCGACACCTAAAACAGCTAACTCACCCCGCCATGTTTACCACCCAATTTTGCCAACACTCACAAACCTGTCTCAATTCTCACAAATGTACGAGCAAGAGAAATTTCAAAAGTAAAAGTAGGCTTGAAATTCCTTTCGAAAATAGGCTATGACAATAGAAATGTGTATGAGGGAAAATGTATCTATTCATATTTAATAACTAGACATAATTTAATTTTTGAAAAGTGGACAAGGTGTTTCCTTCACAGAATAAATAGAATGAGACTCTGATGAGAATGAAATTTCGTTTCTTGGATTTCGTAATTCGTACTATCTACGTCAGATCGACGTCATCGTACTCCATACAAACTTCGTTGCGTAATCATGTGGAAATTTGGAAACAAAAATAGATACATTTAGTTGGAAGAATGGGTGACACTATATCATGAGAGCTCATTCTACGTGATTAAACGTGTGGGGAAAATGTTTTGACTCCATTGGGTTCCGAATATTGTGGTTGTTCACCGTCTTTTGAATCCTAGTATTTTTTTTATAGTTGAATGGTGTTTTGGGGTCAATTAACACTATATAAACTTACAACTAAGTAGTAGCTTCAATTGTTCATAACAGTTTATTATTCTTGAATCACAAGAAAAGGCGTATCATTACGTAATTACTACTTCTATTTGGTTCTACACCTTGGGTGCAGCTTATTTGCAAAAATCCAAAACACGTCATTATCACATTGTCTTATATTGTGGCGTATAATTATTAAGTGACGATCATAACCACGAAGTATACAGGTAAAATACAGGTATATTATAATATCTGCAGTGAAGTATAGCTGTATACTTTATGATCATAACCAAGTAAATCAATCGATCATAGAAACAGTTCCATTATTGAATTAAACGTACATTCTTAGGATCGCTATGTATTTCATTGGGAAAAATCAAGTCTTCAAGCTCAATTTTCTTTGCTATTTTTTAGCCGCTTTACTTATTTTTATTTATTTTACGCCAAAAAAAACAGTTAAAACTGTGTATGACGTGCTATGGGGAGAAGTGAATACTGTGCATACTGCCGCGTCTATATTAAAATATGAGTGAATGAAAAGTTAGTTAATATCCTTTATCGTACCCAACGAGATAAATCGACTCTACACCCAGAGGGCAGAACGAACGCGAAGACCAGTGCAAATAAGACATGAACAAAATCATATGATATGAGCAAATGGTGCTCATACAATGCATAATTGCCCAGTATTTTAATGACCCTTTTAAGGCCCAATTGGTGCTTCGCAACGCATTTCCAAGTTGGCGACGAGACTCCGACCTTCGTTATATATATATATATATATATATATATATATATATATATATATATATATATATATATATATATATATATATATATATATATATATATATATATTACGAAGGTCGGAGTACACACACACACATTAATATAATTTTCAGTCTATGCGACTCATAATTTCCAAAGTATTTTTGTGTCTAATTACATCGCTTCCGTTTGATAGCATGTTCGAAATAGAAAGCAGCCATTAAACAGCGCAATTTAAACAATATATACTTGGCTTTTTTCTAAACTGGCCGATGATTGTTACGATGTCTAATCGGGAGCAAAAACGTCATCACTGTGACGTCACTGTGGTGACATTTAAGCTCCAGATTGGACGAAACCGTAAAAGCTGCTGAACTGTCATCCGCCAGGTTACAGAAACTCAAGTATAGACAATGAACTACTATCGTTCGTTCTCGTCTTTCGTTCTCGCTCTCGCAGCGGATTCGTTCCTTTCACCGTGGTGAGAGCCACGGTGGTGAGGACGAGGCAGAGGACACTGACCTCTGCATTTTAATTCTTAGATATCAGTGGTTAAGAAATGTGATCCGAAATTATTAATGAAACATTTGAGGAAATGTGATAATGGAACAATAATTGGACGAGACGATGAAATGTTTTTGGCTCGTACACTCACACAGCTCGTATTATAGGTACACGTTTTCATGAGCCCCGGAATACGTACCCCAACTCCTTTGCCAACATCAGTTAAATTAAGAATATATGATAGGAACGAGCGTGGTAGACAAAATCTGGTAACCAGAAATGTTCGCTCCCGAATAATAGAAACTATTTTGCACCGAAAAACGAACTAAAAATTGAAATAAAATTCCTTTTATCAAAATAACCAATCTCCCCACTCCTCTCGTAACTAGCGAAGCGAGGGCTCAAGAAAAGTGCGCGGATAATACTCTCGTTTACAGCTCGTACACTCGCACAGTCGTGTTGAGAACAGTTGAACAGCAAATGGACTTCCCAGTAGTTGCGCATGCGCATGATCGAGCATCCACAACAAGCGGACGCAGTATAGGAGCGCTGCCGTCCGTGCCTCGGCGCGGACGCGGGAGCGGGCGCGAAGCCAACGCCGCCTGATCGGCGCGCTGCCGCGTCAGCTCTCTGGGGCGCAGGACCCGCGCGAGCAGAAACCGTTGCCGTTGCTGCTACGCGCCCGCGCCCGCGCCATCTCCCGCGCTTGCGCCCCGACCATCTGATGCTGCCGCCGCTCCTGCTCGAACGGACGAAAGGTGAGTAGATGTGGTGCACAGCGACCGCAGCACACACATTCTTGCCCTCCTCACCTCTGGCGAGATGTCAAAGGGGGCTTTTGGAGGGGACACAGCACTAGTGTTTTTGAATATCGTGGTTGCTACTGGGAGAGCTACTTGGGTGAGCGGGAGACGCACGAAAGGGAGGGAGAGCGCGACAGTGAGGTCGGAGAGCTGGAGGTGAAATGAGAGGGAAAGAGAGTCGACGGGGGAGAACTGGGCAAGATAAGAGTGGGAGTTAACGGGAAGGGAGAGAAATGAAATGAATGACATGTTGGGATGCGGCTCATGAAAAGGATATTGAATTCAGGGGCCGTCCTTAGTTCGTTGATTGACTAGTTTCCTATGGTCCCGTGTTATCCTATTATTAGTCCCGTTAGTGTAGTGAAGTTTTATCTCGGAAGTAGCGGTGTTCCTCCCGTGATGATGATGAGATCCGGCGCCTTCCTACACATCAATTTATTGATTGTTAGTGATTCCAGGCGCATCAACTACTGGGGTCATTAGTCCCGTAGGTATTGTGCATGTTTTTAATCGGGAGGTGGCGGTGATCTTCCCCCACTGGATGGCGAGATCCGGCGCCGACCTACCGTCGACTAGCGGGATTTTTCTCAACCAGGTATCTCCCACCAGCGGGCCACCACCCCAGGCGAGACAAGTTCTAAGTCCCCAACCGGTCTTTCGGCATGTGTGGTAGTGTAGTGCATGTTAGTGTAAGTGTGTGTGTGTGTGTAAGGGATGAGGATTGAACAAGGAAGATGAAGGAAAGATCGCGCGCGGTCCGTGGCCCGTTTGTTGGGGTTCTGCTCCGGCATTCGCCCTGTATTAATCGGGAAACCACGGAAAAATACCGATATTCGAACCGGTTGCTAGAATTCTCCTCTATACCGCAGCTTAATTCCATAATTCCACCTAGGTATCTTAGCTAGTGTTGAAAATCCGCCACCCTAGGGACTCGAACTCTAGGACCTCCCGGTCAGAGTCGCTGTAGGGAGAGAGGCAAAGCTGGCTCTGAGCTAAACTCAGCTTGTGATTAGTTCATCCTGACAGTTTGAATGCTCCGAGAATGGCGAAACATTTGGCAAAGGAATTTGCAATATCGAAATGGTGTGGTTGTCACAAATGTACTTGTAATTCTGTGACTTCTAACGCTATTCGGTTTACGTCCAGTCCCTATTTTGAACAAGCGTGTCGGACGTACACATAAAGTAATTCACAATAATTAGTTGAAGAATGTTGAAATTTTTTCCATTCTTTATTAACCTAACGAGCTATATAGACTTCTTGAGTACTAACGAGTGAGTTGAAAGACGACTGTGTTCCATATCGACACGCCACAAAACATTATTATGCACGAGCGCGAGTCAGAATGAGAGAGCTTGAAGAGAAAAGAGAGGGAAGTAGACAGCGGGGGAGAACAGGATGTAAAGATAAGAGTGGGAATAAACAAGAAGGGAGAGAAATAACAGGAAGGACAGATTGGGTTGCTGCATTTGGAAAGGGTTCATCGTTTCTATGTACTTGGATCTTCAAACTACCCAAGCCTCGCGTTGTGTGGGGGCGATGGACTGAAGTTCACAGATTGTGCGCTGACTGCGCAGCAGACGTCCGCAAATACCGGATGACTTTGCGAACGGCGCGAGGCGATTCAGTGCGTACTAGCCTTGGGCCGACGGATTTCTTATATTCCAAACTTACTTATCCCGAAGAAGTGAAGACCGGATAATCAGACTGTGGTACGTGTGCTCCCAAATACACGACAGACTCGCATGAGATATTATCCGCGCACGTTTTCTTGAGCCCTCGCTTCGATAGTTGCGAGAGGAGTGGGCAGTTCGGTTATTTTGACAAAAGGAATTTTATATCAAATTTGTAGCACGTTTTCGATGGAAAATGGTTTCCATTTCACGGCAGCGAATATTTCTGGTTATCAGATTTTGTCTATAACGCTGGTTGCTATCATTTCTTCTTAATTTAACTAATTTTAGTATAGGAGTGGGTGTAGGTATTCTGGGGCGTAAGAAAACGTGTGACGAGTAATACGTGAACTTTCATACCGCAAGAGGTTCCTCAGGCCTTTAACTGATGTCACTGCAGTGCCTCTGACCAGCAGATCCTAGGTTCGAGTCCCAGCGGCGGCAGGATCGTGTTCACTGTCTGGAGGAGAATTCTAGCGGCCGGCGGGTCAGGTCGGTAGTTTTCCATGGTTTCTTCGATCAATACCAGACGAATGCAGTAGCAGTACCCTAACAAACGGGCCACGGACCACGGGCAATCTTTCCTTGTCCTATCGCCAACTCTTACTTACACACTCGTACACTAACATGCACTACACTGCCACACAAGCCGGGAGAGCGGTCGGGAGCTTACAGCTTGTCCCGGCTGGGTCGGTACCCCGCTGGTGGGAGATACCTGCTTGGGGAAACCCCCGCTAGCCGATGGTAGGTTGTCGCCGGTTCTCACCATCCAGCAGGGGAAGATCACCGCCACCTCTCTAGGAAAACTTGATCTACACATACTAATGACTGACGGACTAATGAACTATTGTCTGATTTAAATATAGTGACTTGTGACAGTTGAACGCGGTTATCCTATCGAGAGCTTCGTGTTTTTGTTCTGATTTAACTTTTCTCGTATACGTACAAACATACGGAGTAATGTACATAATACAGAGGAAGTTAGGAAATGCTGCGGCAAAACTGCGATTTTTCGACAGAAAAACTCTTATAGTGGGGCCTTGAAACAGACAAAGCGAATCTATTTTGTTACAGTATGTAGTAAAATAATTGCTCTAACACGTTTTATAGCCTAATTCCACAATTTGTGCGTCCTTGATACAGAAAAAGTGTCTTCATTTTTCAAAACGTCCGTAGTATGTGAACAACACTATCACCTAAACTTTTTGAAGGCTTTTTTCCCAAAAATTACTATTTGAGGGGCGATCTGGTCTCTCTCAAATCTCTGCGAGTTTGAGAAACATTCTTTAAACATTGCGTTCACTTATCGTCAAACCCCTAGGACATTTTCAAAAATTTCTCAAAAATGGCTCCTAACTTTTTCTTTATTATTTTTTTTTGTAAGAATAGAGGGAAATGCACTCATAACAATGACATAGGTCCGAGTTTCACTGTTAACTCTGAATTTTCGAAAATGACAAAAGTTTGATTTTTTTCGGCCCTTCTTAACTCTCAATATTGAAGATAGCGATTTTTTCTTGTAATGAATTTTGTTCTCCTTAATTAATTCTTTCAATAGTCGAGAACATTTTTTCAAAATTTTAGTTTTCGCGCAATTTTGGATTAAAAATGCGCAATATTGAAAAATATCAAAAATAAGAATTTATCAAAAACGGCTTCAAATTGATTTCCAATGAAGTTTTTCCAAAACTCAAACGTTTTTGGTGAAAAAGAGCTTCAAATTTGGCATTTACAGAAATACTTAAACGACATTTTCTCAAAAGCGGCTCCAAAATTTTCAACGAAAATTTCTGTATAGGACGTGGTTTTTACTCTTCTATATTATTCTGTTAGATTTAAGTTGTATCATGAGGGGGCCAGAAAATTGAGAAAATTTCAAAAAAAAAAAACTTTGGATATGTACACATGAGAGTTGAGAATATGAAGCAAAACTGAAAAACTAACCTAAACCAAAGAAATTTGAAAACTAAAACTGGTACGAGAAAGTCTGTGCCATTCTGTTCCCCACTAGTTCATGTGTTGCATCTTTTTCGCTACGTCACATCTTTTGGGCATTGAGCGTGTGTGTGTGTGTTTGTGTGTGTATACTCCCACGCACACACACACACACATTCACACATATACACACACAGTGCGACCATTTTATAAAAGTGCCGATCGCGCAGGGATTTGGCCTCGGCGAACGAGGCCACGGATGCCGTGGAAATGGAGGCAGGGCGGTGGGAAGGATCGCCGAAGAGGGAAGGTGGCGTTGCGCTACCAGAAAGTTTAATTTGTATTCACGGTAGTAGATGCTGGAACTTTTCAACGTGACTCTGATACATTCTTGACATCTAAATAAGTTTTGATTCACTCAGTGAAGGAAGTGCTGTGATATTGCAGAGACCTGTTTCTGTATAGTGTGCCTTAATTCTTCTTCTCTGTGGGGATTTGTCGCTTATACGGGATCTTTCAGGAATCCACAAAGAAAGAAATCGCAAGGTGTGAGATCAAGAGAGCGTGCATGCCACAAACCACTTGTGATAATTCTGTTTCTATAACCGGCATGTCTAGCCCTCTTAAGGAAACTGAAGCAGTATGTGCGGTTGCGGAGTCCTGTTGAAAATGACCGCAAATACGCTCATTTGTCAACATTTGGACGAAAGGCTCCAGAATAAGATGCCCAGAATGGTTTGACACCTTTTACGTATGTGTCATACACACATTTTTTGTTTGAATGTGAACTTCGAGCGAGCCATCACAAACCGACTATTCAACAAGACATTGTAAAGAATGCCGTTTCCACACTAATGAAATAGTCGCACTGTGTACATGCGTACATTTACACTCCAGTCACATTAATGTGATCACAGCATGTGTTCGACCTAAAGGTACAATTATCTCTCACTGACGGCAGGTGACAGCACTAACAGTGGAGTGCTGGAGTATAAGGGTCGTATTTATGAAGCTCTGCCAGCAGCGCTCTTAGGGGCCTGCCATCTGGGGGTTTGCTAGGAGCTCAAGGGGCGTCTGGAATTGGCTGGGGGCCGTTCATGAATCGCAAAACTGAACACTGGCAGCCTGCTAGGTCTGGCAGGTCCCTGGCAGAGGTTTATAAATACGGCCCTAAATATCATAATCATTGGCTTTCGGGCCAAAGGCGGAAGCATTTCCGATACGCCTAAGTGTAGTGTGTTCGTGTGCCACCGTGGTTATAGAATACCGTGCATGGCAAAATTGCGATATCCAAAATCGGCGGCGAGGCAACTGTGGCACGCCACAGGCAATAGATGACAGGCAAAACGATGGCTGTGGAGATGTGATCAGTTGGATAGACATGTAACTGTAGAGCCCACCAGATGAACCAACGGACTGCCGACAAGATCTCCTCAAGAATGGTGTAGAGAACTGAGTATTGGCCTCCCCAGCAGGCGCCCATACTGATTGCGGTTCGTTTGTGATGAAGGCTGGAATGTGCACGCCACTGCCCCAACTGGACGTCCTCCGATTGGCGATCTGGGCACTCCAGATGAATCACGTTTTCTGCTCCATCGGACAGATGGGCGTTGACGTATACGACGTGAAACATCCGAACGTATACACCCTCCAACAATCGCCGTCGGGTCCTGGCCGGAGTAGAAGGCGTGATAATGTGGGGAATATTTTAGTGGCACTTTCTGGGTGATCTGTTCATTGTGGAAGGCACATGGGATCAACAAATGTATGCAACCAACCTTGAGAGCCATGTCCACCCCTACATTCAGATCGTTTTCTTCGCTAGGTCAGGTCTACATTGCAGGACAATGCAAAGTGTCGTACAGCTTACAATGTACGTGCGTGATTCGAAAAGCACCAAGATGCGTTTTCACTACTCCCCTGGCCACCAAACTCCCCTTATTTAAACCCAATCGAGAACGGATGGTCACATTAATATGATTGGTTTGTGTAAGAATTTTGTGTGTAGAGTTATCCTCCGTCAAGTTTTGTTTTTTGTCTGTGCGTTACCGCATACCACGCGCTGTGTCTCTTTACGATATAGCTTACGATATGCCGTACGAAATGCGATTAACGTTACAAAATAATTAATATTCCTGGCTACTACCAATTCCCAATCACACAAAACATTTCATTCCAATTAACCTCACTCTTGACACAAGTAATCATGCTAGCTGATGAACTGCGACATTTGAGTCATGTGTTCTATAATTTGAAGTGACAACACTATACAAATGACGAAGCTTCTGATTCGCTGTTGTTTAGGTTATGGCACGGTTATGACCGTGATCATGTGACCTCGAACGGCCAACCAAATTATATTTTATTCGTAGTGTAAATTGTCATTCTGTAGATTGACATTGTTCAGCGTGCTTTCAGAATTCAGTAAATAACTAAATTATTGTTGTCATAGAATTTATTAAAATGGATTATGTTGTGTCGAATTTTGTAATAATAAAAAAACGCAGGCCTTCGCAAGTATGAGAATTGATTGCATAAAGAGTAGTCTGAATTAAATGTAGTGTCTCTTCAATGCCACGAGCTGGAAGGAGAGGGGAACACTGTTATCCAATCAGAAGCTCCAATACCAACAATTGAAGTCATAATTGTCCCGACTGGATGACAGTGAGCCCCTCTCCTTCTGCTCGTGACTTCCAAGAGACACTGCATTTAACTCGAACTGTAGATTCCCGGTAAAATATGACTACTCAGTGGGCGCAGGAGCATTCAGAGCCCGAAAGTGTTTGTCGCTGGCTTCAGATGAATCGCGAAGAACCTGACTTTGAGGGCGGGGCCCGAGTCTTAAGTTTTGGGAACTGTCCCTTTCTACAGACTCTGAGCGTGAGAGGTATTATTTTCACACGTTTTCTTGAGCCTCAGAATTCCTACCCCCACTCCTTTGTCAATTAAGAATTAATATATAGCAATGAGCGTTGGAGACAAAATCTAATGACAAAAAATGTTCGCTTCCGTGTAGTAGAAACTAATTAAATAACTAATACCTTTACCGATTTGGCCTCAAAACAATAAATTCCCGTGGAATGTTTTTTGTAGTTATCGAATTTCCTCACAGACTGTTTATCAGCGGAACTACGTGGGAATGTCCAAGATTCCGAATACTGGCGCGCGTTGTTGGAGACTACAGTACGGGCAGCGTTTAAGCGACTCTGACAGTTCGATGCGCTGTTGCCACACATTACTACACACATGGCACCACCTACACGTCAGATAAATGAAATCTCGAAACATTAACACTTACCGACAGGCGATGACACGTTTTGATACCATGTTCATAAGCTTCGCCATCGAGTGATTGATTCCGGACGCGTCAACTTCTCATGTCATTAGTCCCATTAATGTAGTGCATGTTTTTGGTCGGGTGGTGTGGATGGCCAGATCCGGCGCCGACCTACCGTCGGCTAATGGTGTTTCCCCTACCAGGTATCTCCCCCCGGTGGTCCCACCGATTCAGCCGGAACAAGTTCTAAGTCCCCGACCGGTCTCCCGGCATGTGTGGTATTGTAGTGCATTGTAGCGTCATGGACTTCACTCCCTGCTCCGGAGAGACAAGTCGCAAGGTATGGGGATGAGGGAGCCAAAAATAGGCTTCCAAACAAAGGCCAACCCTTCAGGGAAAGTCCAAAAGGGGAGAGGGCTTGTATGTGCCGGGTGCAACTTGCAACGGCGGAAGCAGACGCCTCAAGACGAGTGCGTGGGGGGAATGATGACGCGGAAGTCATGTGACTCGAGCATATAAAAGGGCTGTCGCAGAAGCCCTGGGTTGGGTAACGTTTCTGGTTTCCTCGCGGCTAATCACCGCAAAACTTGTCCGGCCAAGTCTGGCGCGGAAGTGCTGCAGGCACGTGTGGGTGTTCGAGTCTCGAACACTGTGAAGTATGCTCGATACTTCGGGGCAGAGTGTCTGCCGAGGCACACCAGGTGCCAAGTTGCAAATCGGCCGAGTTGGCTAAACGCAGGCGCGGCCGTAAGGCGCGTGTTAGGAGAAGGGGGCTGCGGCAGGTAGCCGACAAACACCTTAGAGTGAGGTCTGTAAACAGTGTACATAAATTAATGTAAATAAATTGTATATACCTCACTCGTGTCTGTTTCCTTGTGGAGTAGATCCCTACCCACGTTACAGCATGTTAGTGTAAGTGTGGGTGTAAGGAGTGAGGATAGGACAAGGAAGAGGAAAGAAGGAAGGAAGGATCGCGCGCGGTCCGTGGCCCTTTTGTTAGGGTACTGCTCCGTCATTCGCCTGGTGTTGATCGGAGAAACCACGGAAAACTACCGATCAGAGAAACAGGCCGGTAGAATTCTCCTCCAGACAGCGACTGAATCCGACATAGCTGAAAAACTAGTGTCGAAAATCCTGCCGCCGTCGGGACTCGAACCTAGGACCTCTCGGTCAGAGCGCTGCTGTGACTAGTTGGTGCCCTGAGCCACCGCTCCCGGATTTTGCATTAATAAACGAATTACCAATTTGATATTTGCGAAAGTAACCAAACTCTCCACTCCTCTCGCAACTAGCGAACGAGAAAACTAGCAACTAGCAAGCGAGCGCGGATAATACCTGAGGCGTGGCTTATTTGGAGTGGTCAAGTGATGTCACGGGATTAGCGACCTATTCGGGTGTCGCTCTACAACCATCAACCGTCACACTGAACGAGTTAATTTCATGTTGAAGAACACAGGGGTCGTTTCTGGGGCAGTCGATGGTGGTAGAGGGGTCCCAACTTTGAACAAAATTTTTATTACATACGCAGTAGAAAGATTTTTTCTGCACTGTTTACACACTGCCGCTAGAAACTTTCTACTGCATTTTAAATAACAGTCTAATTAGAAGTTTGAAGTGTGTGCGTGCCTTTACCGATTTGGCCTCTAAACTATAAATTCCCGCGGAATATTTTTTGTAGTTATCGAATTTCCTCACAGACTGTTTATCAGCGGAACTACGTGGGAATGTCCAAGACTCCGAATACTGGCGCGCGTTGTTGAAGACTACAGTACGGGCAGCGTTTAAGCGACTCTGACAGTTCGATGCGCTGTTGCCACACATTACTACGCACATGGCACCACCTACACGTCAGATAAATTAAATCTCGAAACATTAACGCTTACCGACAGGCGATGACACGTTTTGATACCATGTTCATAAGTTTCGCCACAGCCGACCCTTTTCGCCTCCCAAACCGCGTTGAAAACTTTATGCGTCAGCTACGGATGGCTTCATCCTCTATTCCGCAGGCAATGAACGTACACCTAGATCCTCCCCCCGATGTCTCCCCGTTCGCCTTTTCTGCCTCGAAATATTCGCGTAAACGATAAACAAATTCACGAGCCTGGCACTTTAACACATCTCCAAGTTTGCGCGACGTGTGGGGCGCAGGCATCACGAAACTCACAGCCTCCAACCAATGCACTGAAGCGCTTGGAAGACACACACTAACTGGTCTGCCACGTATCGGCAGAGGCATATTTCATTCGCATTGATACTGCTGATGACAGGGATCTGCGCGCTTCTCGAGCGACTTCGTGTGAGTCAGATGAAAGGCAACGCTGAACCCTGGCTGCGAAATAAACACATTCTCGCACGATTACTTCAGAGCAGGTCACATGACGCACCACTGCACGTGGCGAGAGAACTGTCAGAGTCGCTTGTACGCTGCCCCTACTGTAGGTTCAGCGAGTGAACTGCAATTCTAACAGTCTGCTGGCTCTAGATCTTGAATGACAATGTGTATATCAACTTTAATGTTCTCTGACGTTATTTTGTCTCTTTAAATTTATTTGTGCATTGTCAAGAACAAACTTTATGCGGATGTCATTTCTAAAATCATTCACGAGTGACAGCATTTGGAAGAGAATCGCTACATTCTTAGCAAACACTTAAAGAACATCCGTGTAAAACAAATATCATACTGCTCTTTCATCACCATGGAGCTTGTAGCCAGTCAGTGTGCGACAGCTGTCTTGGTAATGGGATCAAACTAATGCAATGCACCAGAGGGGATGGTGAATCTCCTTAAAAAATTCCCATGCTAATCTGAATACTTCTTGTTTCTACCACTTTTCCGCTTTGTTTTAGAAACTTTGATATTCCACAATATTCCATTCATACTAGCCTTGCAAAACTCGGTGAGTCTAGGATGAAATCAATAGATCTCCAGTCTTCAAAATCCAATCGTGTGGTATTCTGTCAAAGGCTTTCTGGTAGTCAAGCCAAGCCAAGCTTAAATTATTATTATTATTATTATTATTATTATTATTATTATTATTATTATTATTATTATTATTATTATTATTATTATTTCTTGCCCGACCTCTAGAGGCTTGTGACAACTCTTATCTTTCGTTTACGGATGAAGACAAACCATGCCGCGGCGATTCTCACGTATTGGGGCCCCGGCCTTCGCATTCCGGATGTTGGTAGAAGCGCCATATGAGCGATCGTGGGCCGCTTTGACATTTCGCGCAATTACAGTGTGCCGTGGCGTCAGAACCAAAAAAAAAAGGACGTGGATTGCTTACCGAAAAGGACGTGCATTCACCTGGAGTATGCGCCCTAACACAGAAGTACAAGATATCCAACCACAGTTGCTACCACAGCACATACTTTCACGCTATATTATAATGTTACCGTTTTGTAATATGACATAACTTCTGCCTTACTTTGAATTTAAATATAATTTTATCTTGTAAATAAACGAAGCCTGAAAAATAGATTGTTTTATTCAAAAGTTTAAATGAAAGTATATTAAAATATATATGATGTATAATATATTATATATAAATTAAAAATGTAAGCATTTCAAGTAAATTAATTAAATCTAAGTTAAATAAAAGCCTATATTGAAATATTACTTACATAATTTTCTGCGTAGTGTTCGTATCAGGTATGTACATCTTCCGCGCACGTGGTTCTGGCTTTAATTTCCAGTGGGCACTTAAGTTCGACTCCAGCATATTACATCAAGCACTATTGCTTCGACAAGTTTCGCACAATTAAAATAATTTTATTTCGAATATTTCACTACCCTGATATATTTTGTATTAAATTGAAAGATCCTTCCATACACACGCTCGTATCTCACCAGCGCTCTCCCACTGTAAATGCAGGCTGCTGCAGGAGGAAATATGCATCCACCGTGAGAGACAGAAAGGGACTTCCTTCCAGTACGGCAAACTTTATACAAAGAATTCTTCAAGTGAACATTTGGAATATCGAATCCTTTCATATTATATTTCAATCGTATTTTTAGAAGATAAAACCTAATTGGGCTAATTTCAATTAAGGTTGCATTATCAGTTTCAAATTGAAGGGGCCGCGACATCAAGCAGATCGATTGGGAAATATCAGTTTTGGAGCAAATCCGCGGAACGGTTTAGGCGCATCGCCACAGACGTTTTATCGCCAATCGATTTTTCGGTATGAAGGACACACAAAACATGGATAATGGCTACACTACGTGTTTGAGGATTTTTTTTATATTTGGCAATTGGATTTATCCACTTTTTCGTTACCAGGGCCCGGCAATAACGTTTTCTGCCGAAAATTCCCTGTTTTCCGGCTTACGATTACAACTTTGTTTTCATACGAAGTTGCTTCGTGAGGGCGAGAAAGTAAAAGACAATTTTTCGGTATCAGGGGATCCCTAAACGTTATTTTCCGTTGAAATCTCGAAAATAGATTTCCGCAGCATTACATAACTTTATAATACGTATATTACTCGGTATGTATACCTATATTACTCCGTACGTTTACTAGAAAGTAACTTGTGGTGCTAGAGAATGGCACAGACTTTCTTGTACTAGTTAGTTTTCTAATTTCGTTGGTCTGGACTAACTTTCGGTTATGCCTCAGCCTCTTCCCAGCTGCCATCTACCGTCGCCCAAAGAACACTTTTTCACAGTTCCTCAATTTTTCGGTCCCTTAAGAGGCCGACTTTATATAAAATACTCCCAAAATTAAAAGAATGTTTTTCAAAATCGTAGAGGTTCGAAAGCAGCCAAATTGACCGGGGAATATCCATTTTTGAAAAACATTCTTTGAATAGTTCATTCGGTATTATTGTTCACAGACGGACGGACTGACAGATAGACGTACGGTCGTTTTGAAAAAAAAAAATTAAAAAAACATTTTCAAGGACTCACTATTCGTGGAATCAGATTACATAACAGGTTAGAGGGAGTCATTTACTACATATTGGAATGGAATATGATTTATCCACATTTTCTGTATAAGTATTCCACAATATGAGTTTTTCTGTCAAAAAGTCGCCATTTTTTGCCGCAGCATTACATAACTTTTTCTATGCTATCCGAGTATACGAGAAAGTAAAAAGGACAGTTTCACCTTTGAATATTTAAAATAGTGCTTTATGTGTCACTGCTTTGCAAAGGGCAAATGATCAGAAAGTGTAAGAAACATACTTTTAGGAACACAATGATATTCAGTCTATTTTAGAACTTATTTAAATCTTCTACAGTTAATATTAAAATTAAGTTTTTTTACCCATTTATATATTTAACTCTAACATTTAATGAATACTTTTTTATTCTGTTGTTAGTCCATATGTTACTCCATATTTTGAATATTTTTAATCCATATGTGTGTACATATTTGAGTTTGCTCTCTGCTATTTGTGTTCGTCTACATTTATAGCAAGCAAGGCACATTGAAACTCAATGTACCGAGTCAGTGGTAATAAGTGAGCTCTTATAGGAACAGTAAATTAATTACTTCCTCAATTTTGTTTTGCTGACGACGTAATGCTGTTTTGTTCTATTGAGAATACGCTCTGTTTGTATAGATTCTAGAACATTATACTCAGGGATTTATCATTTCTCTGTGAGTAGGGTTGGGAAGAGAAACACCGAACGTAGTTTGTTGCCTGTTGGAATGCTCCAACCCCACCCTGTGATCGATCGGACGTAAACATGAAAACGAGCGATCAGTGGGGTCAGATTCTGGCTGGGCCTGGGCGGTTTCTTAAGCACTTTGACCTTCTCGGTACTCGCTTACATCCGCACGAAAATGGCAGCGTGAAAAACAGCTGTCGTTCAGCTTTCTCTTTGGTGTACGGTGCTCGAGGTGCAGAAAATGAACCCTGCGATTTCCAGACGCTTTCCCTAAATCCATACAAAGCGCGCTTTGTTTTCTAACTTCTTACTACTGTATCAAATCGTTATCTCCGGAATGAAATACGTACTATTTTCTGATACGTACATAGCAATGATTTTGTTACGCATGTGAGCAAATTCCATACGTATTTGGATTACGATTTGATTGTCCTTCATAACAGTTTCGCTGTAGTGGCGTTTACGTAATGTAAGCTAGGAATGCGGTGGTTTCCTAAAAAGAATAAGAATTGCTATTTGTGAAATTCTCCCAATTCCTCGGCCTCTAAATTGTAGAACAGATATATTACTTTAAGAGCAATTTAATGCATTTTATAGCGTGCAATTTAATGCATTTTACAGTCTTATGTAGCGGGGGTGCTAACTAACCTTATATACTCAAATTACAAGCTATACTTGGTTCTACACTTATATCTACTACATGATTTTACATATATACATATTTACATTGGTTAATAGTCCAGTGTGGATTTTATTCGCATGGGGAGAGGGAGGCGTTTAAATTCTACGAAACGTACCAGCGAAGAATTCCTTTCGAGTATTCTCCGATTAAAACGGAGGATGAATTTACCTCTACTTGGGACGTCCAAACGGAATTCAAAAGTTAAGTCATAATGAAGCTTCCGATTGGATAACCGCATCCTTAGTGATCGCTGTCAGTGCGCCCTCTGTTTTAATCGGAGTATAGGTTCTTATAATTTGCGGTGCACGCGTGCTCTCGGCGGGGGCGAGTTCTCAGCGGCCCCTGAATGAGCGTAAGGAAGCTAATGTGACGGAGCTTCCTCCCCCGTCTTCTAAAAATAGTATTCAATGCTACTTTGCTGCCTGCGGTGTGAGGGCACAACGAATCTCAAGTTATGGGGGAATCTGAGCGATTCGGAAGCGCGCTTCCGGAAATGGAGTCTTCTTCGTTCACCATGATTACCCATGCAGAACGTATTGTGTCGTGACATCATGAACAGAGGGTTTTCGTCTTACACTTTTGTCGAAAAGACAGAAATAATAGAAACCATCACCTTCATTAACGACCATTGTTTTCCTGGAACCGATTGAATTTCCCATAAAACACTTGTAAATATTTCTTCTTTTGTGCAGGCGCGTTGTCAGATTCACATTACTTGCATCCAGCGTTGACGCTTCGACTAATTTACATACTGACTGCGCGTTCACAGTAGTTTTAGAGAGTTATCAAACTGCCCTAGAATTCAAGAGAAGATTATGAGTAAGAGTTGTTTTATGATTAGACCTCAGATTTTAGGACAAATGCCTATTTAGTTCCTTTAGGAGGTTGTGGAAAATAATTCCAAATGTTTACAAGTCATGAAAAAATAGACCTTTTGAGAGCAACTTATAGTGCCTAAAATTTCCTAAAAGGGCGGATGAAGCCTATTTTGATTTTTTTGCCTAAAACCAGTATTTTTGAAGAATTATCATATTATCATTTCTCATTTTTTTTAATTGTTATACCAAAACGCAAATAATTTCCCGAAACTCCAATATTCCCTGATTGACGAATATGCACTGTCGTCTACGCACCGAAATTCCTCATCCAACACACCGGACAGAGCTCTGCAAGTCAATACAAAGAGGATGTTTCACGTTCTTCTCCGATCAGCATGCACTTCTTTGGCAATTGCACCCATTCCCTGTGCAGCTGCGCAGTTGACAGGATGAGGCATATCGCCCCAGCGCGTCGTCTACGCAGTCCAAGTAAGGAAAAACTTAGGTCAGGCAAAAGCCTATGTCGGAAAGGCAAATCTTACAAAATAGGCCCAAGTCATGAACCCCTAAAAAGTAAAAAGGAACATTTCGAGCGTTCTTCCCTTTAAGTATGTGGTTCGGGTCGAATCTTGATTAAATACTGTCCTGTTTAATTGTGAAAGTGAATAAAATAATTTGCTTGTAGTCACTCTCATAATGTAAAAGTATTCGACTTTCCTGAATAATAAAAATGTCTAAATTAATCCTTTTGAGATGTTTTAGATGTAAGAATCATAACTTTTCATGCTAACGATTTTTAAATGCCTCATTTAATTATATTGCAATGGATTTTAAGTGCCTACACGACACTTTTCAAGTCTAATAGTTTCTAATTTCATTATTTTGTTACCAATTTTAGGTGCCTAAATCATCACTTTTTTGTGCCTAAACTTCCGAGGTCTACTTATGATATATTGAAAGGAACAAAAGAAATCATTGGTGGTATTGCTCGTGAATTTGAAGACTAATCGTAGGTAAGAAAATATGAAGCAGATGGAGACCTAAGGAAGAATTTTGTTTTTGTTATCAATGCATCACAATGCAACAGTTGCCAATACGAGAGATTAAACAATGCCGACATTATTACGTTTTATAACGCAACCAAATCGGATGGTGACTTGGACGAGCTTTGCAGAATCTGCAGCGTCACTCCTGTGAGTAACCCTTGATTTCTCCCAATTTTTTTGGGTTTGTTAACGCTGACATCAGTTACATGTGTGTCACGTGGTGTCAGGTGTGTGTTTTGTGGGTCCGTGATACCGAAAAATCGAATGACGGTAAAAAGTCTGTCTGTCCGTCTGTGAACAAAGCTAGCGGCTAAACCGTTGAGCCGACTTTCTCCAAAATTGATATTCCCGAATCGATAAGGCTGATATCGCGGCCCCTTGAATTTGAAACCGATAATTTAATTTTGTGAGTACTTCACGCGAAGTCCCTGGGATATTTTCAAAATTTTCAAAAAATGGCTCCATCGTTTTGGATTAAATGTTGTTGGTGGATAGTATGAAAGACGTTTAAGAGAATGGTACAGGTCTCATGTTCGTTAAAACCCTGATTTTTCGAAAATTACAAAAGTTCATAATTATTTTCGGAGTTTTTCTACAACTAAAATATTAAAGATAGAGATTTTTCCCTTAATGAAATTTGTTCCTTAAAGATAGATTTTGAAATAAAGTCTAGTACAATCTTTCGAAATATTGAGTATTTTTCGCTTAATTTTGCGTGAAAATACAGGCGAGAAAGTACGTGCTAGTATAACATTACTAGTTTTATCGTGTGACGGCGGTGGAAAATATTCCACGGAATTTGCGCTCTATATTGTCAATTCTTGGAAAGAGACATAAATGTATGTGAACTTCCTCCTAAGAGATGCATAACAAAATGTGGATTTTCCCTTCGATTTCTATTAGGAAGGTAAAATCTTAGTGCAGAGGCAAGGAACCACGAAGCGAAACATAATCGAGTCATTTTAACACCAGCGTCACTTCTTGTGTCTCTACCCATTGCTCCGCCTCTTACAGGTTAAACAGTGATTATTCTTTAATTTAATTTGATTTATTTTTCTAAAAAGAATAGTAAGAACTGTATTTGGCGTCCAGGTGAGAAGTATAATTAAAAGTGAGAGGGATAAAGAATGGGAAGAAATAAAATAAATCAAATTTCGTTTCATATGTTCTAGAAACCTCCATTAAGCGGCTTCCTAAACTTACGGCCATTTTTTGGAACCAATAGAGAGCGCTTGAGACAGTTTCACTGTATTGTGGCTCAAACGAGACTCGCTTCTGTTCGGACAACTAAACTTTCTTCCTAGCAACGCCATCATAAAGGCCGCGCGTAGGATATTTTTTTTTTCTTTTTGTGTCAATTGGGAAACACCTATGGGCGTTGTCTACACAGGCGAAATATGCATGATCAAATAATGGCGTCTTTCCTCTACAAAACGAAACTAAAATAAGCCGCGGAGCTTCTCGGTTAAAGCGGGTTATCGAGTAATTGACGTCGCTTCTCGGGTCTATTGGCACATTGTTGGCCCTAACGGCCGGTGTCACCACCATTACTTAAAATTTTAAGTTCGTCTTAAGAATTTTAAGGCAGACTTAGGAGACGTTTCCGTTTCACCATACACTTTAAGGCGAACTTTACATCATAAATTCGACTTAAATTTAAGCACACCTCTCAGCTGCACTTATCAATCTTAAGTTGTGCTTTACGCCGTGGCAGCTGGTGCCCCAACAGACTGGAGGTTGCAACTCCATCGAATGACGTAAATGAAATTTCCAAAATTCAAAACACTAATACATAATAAAAATGTAAGCCATTCGAATCAATTAAAACTAAGTGAAATAAAAGCCTATATTGAAACACTACTTACATTATTTTATGCGTCGTGTCCGCGTAAGGCATATACACATCCCGCGCACGTGGTTCTGGCTTTGATATCCTCTGGGCACGTATTTTCGACTCCAGCACATTGCAACAAGCACTATTGCTTAGGCACATATAAATAAAATCATTTCATTTCAATCATACAAATAAAATCATTTCATTTCAAAAACTCACTACCCTGGTAAATTTGGCAATAATGGAAGATCTTTGACGCACATTCGTATGAACAAGAACGCTTGCAAACTGCTGGCCAGCTGCAGCCACACTGCCGTCCCCGAGACACTTAGGGAATTCCATCCAGAACGGACCCCTTTACTCAAAAAATTCATCAAAAAACTCATCATTTGACAAATTCTCCAAGTATCACAAACAATGCATTGAATATCGTCAATAATTGACTGAACTTGTGTACTTTCAATAACATGCGAAATTCATAAAACTACGTTGCAGCGAGTCAGACGAAGACAGAATATGGGTATTTCCTTGAGACTCCCTATGTCACCGCGCTGCGCAAGACAGCGCCACCATGCTGGTTGCGCCACCAAAAGGACGCATGTTCTCCGTGTGAAATCGAAGGGCCAAAGAGCAAACAGTAAACCCAGTAATACAGCCAACAGCGTGGTGCAAATCCTGGCAAGGCATCAGACACCGGTGAGAGCGCCAGCTGGACTTTCTTTGATTTAAGAATGATTTCATATACAACGATATTGCTGTAATATCTTGAATACTGAATGTCATTAGAAGGGAAATGTATATTCCTAAGATATTATGAGAGGTTTTTTCATTTTCTGGGGTTGTGCAACTGTGAAACATAAGCACGAGCCGCCACTGGCTTTACGTCGCAAAAGCAATAAAAATAGCGAGCGTATTGTGGAGTCTAACTTTTGTTATGTTAGCTGCGACAATTGAATACCTGCCGGCAAAAACGTTGTAACCCTCACTTTTCTGTTATGCTGGGTTTCCTCGCATAAAGTTTGTATTAGTTCGTAGAGAGGCATGTAAGAAACTATGTTGTCAAACATGGACATTAAGTGCCTTTTTGCTTCTTTTTTAATTTCGCCACGGATCGCACGGGTGCATAAACGTTGTAATAATAGAGGAAGAAAGTCGTGTGTCGCTAAATTTGCATTTTGTGGGTAACAACGTTTTTGCCGGCAGGTATTCAATTGTGAAGACGAAGCCTTATTGTAGGCCGAGGTGGATTCGTAAACGGTCCGAATATTTCGAAAAGCTCGATGAAAGGGATTTTGACACCCGATTTCGCCAATCAAAGATGAAAATTCTACAAGTTTTGGAGCTAATTGAAGACGGACTGGAATTTCCAAGTTTACTACGTAGTTAATTATTAACGAAATGATTATTTAATAGTTTGGTTCTTAATTGCCTTGTAAATAACAATTTTGCCTAACAAGAAGTATTTTGTAGGTTATGTTTTACTTTGTCCCCTATCTACTTTCAAGTTCAATCAAGTTTTACATTAGTAATTTTTATTGCATTTCCTTTTTCACTTAAATCTAATCCTCTCTATAGCTTTATTTAATATTTGTTTTATTTCGTCTTGTAGATCTTTGCTTTAAAATCTCGTTCAATGCTCCCAGTTATAATATTTTTGTCGTTTGTTGCTCCATTTGTAACTTTATTTTCTATAATAAAAATGTACTTTCTCATACATTCGATGAGCACGTATTTCTATGAAGGCGAAAATTTCGCAATCATCTCTCCTTTCCCCTCACCTAGATCAGATTCTTAGGATCAAAAAGAAAGCAATTTTCAGTTTTATTCATATTGCATCAAATATTCTCGAAATATAAAGTATTTCTTCATTGACGATATTCAATTTTAGGTGTTGAGCTCTGTTGAGGCTACAAGACCAGATTTTTTCAATTACCTCAACATTAAAAATGTTGATGTTTTTAAGCGTCGATGACTTGAATTTCTTCGCCATATTTTCTTAACAATTTTTGAGATTGATGACTTGAATACCTAGACCACCTTTTATTTTAACTATAATTGTTCGAGTTGATTGACTGGAATACTTACACCTTATTTTATTTCAAGAATTTGATGATACCACATTTCCACAAATATCTTGCCTTCGGATTCATGAGGTGCATGAATATAATGCAATATTTTGCAAGAGACAAGGTAACACAATAGTACGTAATAGATAAGATAACACAGGTGTCCGAATATGATGCAACATGTATAAAAATTGTGCAATATTGTGAATTAGATAACACGTCATAGATATATAAGCTGTGGGAATAGGATGCAATATTTAGCTAGAGGTAAGATAACACGCTATATTCCGTAATAGATAAGCCAACACTGATATGTAAATATGATTCAATATTTCGCAAAAGGTGTAAAAATGGTGCAACATTGTGTAATAGATAAAATAACACGTCATAGATAAGATATCATGTGTGTGAATATGAGCAATATTTCGCAAGAGATAAGATAACACGCACTATTCCGTAATACATGAGCCAACACAGATGTGTGAATCTGATGCAATATTTCGCAACAGATGTAAAAATGATGCATTTTATGTATTAGTTAAGGTAACTCGTCATAGATAATGTACCAGGTTATACATATTTCGCAACGGGTGTAAATATGGTGCAGTATGTCGTAAAGGACATGATAGCGTATCCAGTGCCTACACAAAGGACAATTAAAGGCTAAATATACCGACACTGGTTGAATTTGTCGCCACCACGTGGTAGCACCAAAATAATCAAAATTTACTTGACCGATAACGTCTGAACAAATGGTCCGATTATCGATCTGTAAACGGCATTGGATGTCTTTTTAAAATATAATTTACGCTACAAAGCCATTTTTCAAAAACGATTTCCCCAAAAAAATATTTTTAATTTTTCTCATAGTTCCGGGATGAAATTAAAAAAATGTGGGCTTATAACGCGATGACGACGTGCTTCCTGAATCCAACGCCGTGTCAATCATGCAAATCGGATGAATAGGAGCGTCGTAAAGTGAAAATTGGAAAAACACCTCCCCCTTACCCTTCCACTTCGTTATGTCACCCGCCTGTTGTGAGCCCTTCCTCAACGGGGTAGGACAGCCAGCTCCGACGGCCTGCGGCGCGCAAAGCCGAATTTTCTGGCAGGCAGGCAAGCCAGGCAGTCGGTTTATACTTTAAATTTAGTATTTAAATATTTTATTTTTGTTAAAAATTTTATTTTTGTTTCAATAAGGTCCATAAACTAGAAGAATAAAAAAGAAACCAACACCATTATCTTCTTCATCTGTATTTAAAGTAGTTTAAGTATTTCTTTTTCTAAATACATCTATTCGATGTATTTAAATACATCTCTAAAATACATGTCCAAAACACTTAAAAATATAATTTTTCAAATGCAAAATGTATTTAAAAACATATTTCGAGTACAAGTATTTAAATACTGCTCAACCCTGTGCTTTTATCCCTTTGCATCTCAATATGTTTGTTTTTCCCACATATCGAAATGGGGGTGCTGTAACAGGCGAACGGTCTCGTATCTATAATACCGGTAGTTATTAAAACTATTAAACGTACTATATAATTTACTCGTACTATAAAAATCAATCGAATCTTCACTTCGATAACTGAGTTTCCAAGATTTATAATAATTGTGAGACTCCATCTTTATATTTCATGGTGAATTAACTCTGCGAACCTGATTCAGTCTTCTCAGTATGAAATCATGGAGCAGGTTGTTGCTCCGTGAGTTCCTCTATGTCTTCCTCTACGACTGTCTGTCGTTCTTTCACCGCGAAGGGCTAGGCTAAAGTGGCCGTGGTAGAGGGGGGTCCGGGATTTCCAAATGCGATGTGGCACTGGGACAGTGGTTCGCAAAGAGACAACGATGCGAATGCTCACACCAAGTTTACTGATTGGCTGGCTTATCAACCATGCATAAAAGGCGGATGACAAACATACTCGCTCTGTGTGTCTCATAGAAAGCACGGGAGAACAATCGGTAATAGAAGGCGATTTGCCCGGCTATACAAACAGGGTTGGGTAAAATACTTTAAATTTAGTACTAATTAAATACTTCGCCCAAAAACGTTGTAAATAAGTATTTAAATACATACTCAAAAAACAATTTGATTCGAAAAACTATGCGTTTAAAATACTTGAAATACTCAAAACGCAATAAATATAATACTATTGCATATTGACAGTCACACAAATTTCTGATCGATAACTAACTATAACATATAAATGAATTCAAATATAAAACGATATCGAAAAGGTCTAATAGGTCTAACACAAATAAATGGAATTTCCTTAAAACGACTACTTTCTCAAACAAATCATCAGACAATAAACTCCTAGATTTTGGAATGTATAAAACCCGCAAAGGAAAACAGTAATTCAACTGACGTGGATGAACAGAAATTTGTGCTATAAGGAACACGTTTTTTATTGTCGGATAATTGTACGGTTTTTTAATGATTTAGATTTATAATTTAAAAATGAAGAGAATTCAAAATCAACAGCCGAAAGAAAGCTTTTTTTGTTTCCATAAGCGACATTCACTAGCAGAACCAAACAATAACAAACTATCCGTGTTATCTTCTTTTTCATTTGTATTTGCAGTATTTTAAATATTTATTTTTTTAAATAGATCTATTTTATGTATTTAAATATATCTCCAAAATATATGCCCCAAAACTGAAAAATACAGTTTTTCATATACAGAAAATAGGTATTTCAATTATAATTATTTAAATATTGCCCAAACCGGTCTATAAACAATGCGTGATCAGCAATCTATTAATCACAGTTCCCAGCTTGAGTGTAGCATATTATACGTATGTCACGAGAAGAGTCAGAAAAAAAATATAGAATGAAATTGTGAACATAAATATATAAGGAAAACCCTAAAAAAACGAAATATGTAAAATCAGATACTCGTGAAAGATCAAATTTCATTAGAAAGCATTTCCGCCTTTGGGACGGCGATTGGCAACGGAGTAGAACGAATAAATAACGAAAGTTGATGCAGCAGTATATAAATAAATGACAAAACAGAGATCCAATTGGTCATAACGCATTCGCCTGTCAGTCTGTCATGGACGTTCGTTTTATGACGTACGTGCGACCTTTCACCTTTGAGCCTATTTGATGGAAGAAATTTATTGTTTCATTGTTCATCTCCCAGTTGTGACCCACTACCCTTTACTCGAGCGTTACTTCCGCTGCGGCGTGCACTCATGTCGAAAAGGCTGTTTCATCGCTTATTTATCCGGCGGAAGTGGGTGAAAGGAGAGCAGATCTTTGAATTTGAGATGGCTTAGTTGATGCGCGCTCTGACGTTGGCAGCGGGCTTCAGGCGACTCTGTCCTCTGCCAACAGCCCTGGGGCTTTGGCTGCTGATGCTGCTCGTCTCAGCTCCGCGCCAGACGCAATGTACCCTGCCAAATGGCGAAAGGGAGTATGGGAAAAAGATTTTGTTTCGTAAAGTTGGAAGATTCCGAACTGGCGAACTATGGAAGGGATGGTACACTTTCAATGCTGCAATTTCATAAATATCAAACCGAACTCATCAGTACTAAATGACAACGCGAGGAAACGGCCGCGGAAGTAGGGAAATGAAAACTATTTTGATATGCGTAGAAGGCAGAGGGGAAGGTGAGAAATCGAAGGTGATGGAGCACGCAATTGATTTTGAACAACTGCTTTCTTGTGAGATCGAAAGGAACGTTAGTTTCTGCTCATCGTCTTTTATCTTTCTTTGCGATAGCAATCCCAAAATAGTAGTGCTTATCAGCATATACTTTCTCGCATTATTTTCAATTTTTGTGTCTTTCGAAAATTCGGAGACGTCAACGAAGATCAGACGTGCGCCATACTTACAAACGCACTCAAGGCTTGATTACTGGCGATACGTGATGAAACGACATTCCGGTACTTCAGTAATATTTTGTTTTTTATTCTCAAATGGGTTCCAACCCTTTCAAGAGAAAATTGATACATACAAGCTTTCAACATTGAAAGAATAAAAATACAAGTTTGATCTATTAAGTACTGAAGCTACAAATACAATAAATACAATAATTATTAAATTATATTATAAATATATAACTATTTCCGTTAAATTGATAATTGATATGGGTCGCGTTCTGGGACCTCAAATCTTATAAATCAAGCACTGAGCATACTTATAAGCACATCAGAGAAAAAGATTTAAGAAAAAATTTGAAGACTTTTTGGGAAAATTGGGTGTTTTAAAAATTGTCTTATTTTCACGCAAAAACACGCGAAAACTACTCACATTTTGAAAAAATTGTACATGATCGTATTTAAAGATCTATTTTTCAAGAACAAATTTATAAAGAAAAAATATCTCTTCAAAATTAAATTGTAGATAGCTGTAAAAAAATTAACTTCTGCAATTTTCGAAATTTCAGAAAATGCAATGATAATCGGCCCTGTCCAAATTTTATTAGCGTACTTTTCTCTGTTCGAGGGTAAATTGTTAAGGACAATTATGGAACCGTCTATGGGAACATTTTGAAAATTTTGAATTTTGTTTCGTGTTATGAACCCCCAAAATTCACATATAAGTTCAAGGGCCGCGACACCAGCCAAAACGATTGGGGATTATCAGTCTTGAAAATTTTACCTACGTTTTAGCCGCTAGAATTGTTCACGAACGGACGGACAGACAGACGTTTTGCCGAATCAAGATGAGATAAAACAGTTTTACTTTGTCAAGGGCACACAAAACGTGGGTTCTAACTAAGGTACTTATTAGAGGAATTTGTTTATTTACTAGAGTTCGCACGAGATACCTGCGCACTCGTCGACCATTAAAGCGAGAGAGAGAGACACACGAGAAGGGAGACACTGCGCATGCGCAATATAACCGTCTACGCATTTTATCTCTGTTCAGAATCGGGTACGCTAATGCGAGCTAGAGATTCTTATCACCAAGAAAATTGTTTTGGCTACGATGGTAAATTCACATTGGTTTTATTATGTATGTCTCACACGAAATGTCAATGTTCTCTTTTTGTGCCGATGCTGCCTGTCGAAAAGTCTGTAGCCGCCTCCATCCTCTACAGCATCAGCCGTATACACAAATTTGTCGCGCGAAGTCTACGTGTTTAAGCTAAATTTATCCATTGTCGTGTATCAGTTGACCCACAAAAGGAGTTTATTTTTCTCGATAAATCGAGGTCTTCCGCTGCATTATTACAATATGTGCACTATTCTACGTAAGAAGTGTGCGAGAAAGTAACTAGTTGTGCTACAGACTTCCTCGTACTAGTTTCCTGACCTCTTCGGCATCTAAAAGACTTCCAGGGCTTCTCGCGGAACGTATCCCATCATCTCGATTGTGGTAAAGAGCACCATCGCGCATAGTTTATCTCGATCGATTTCGATCTTTACATTTTTTCCCTTCCTTTCCTTTCCTCCGTTTCCACCTCGTTGCTTGTACCATTGTTCTCCCCGCAGAGGGGAACCATCGACCGCAGAGGTCACGGTTCTTGGTGGAGAATTGTAAACTGCCAGCTGGTCCCCGAGTTTCATGGCGACTCTGACGTCGTTAGCTTCAAAGTGGAGCAGTGAGTAGGCGGTGCTAAACTCCGTGCTGCCGGGTTTGTCCAGTGATCCTCCGGTTGGACTCTACCTCGCCGACCTTTGGGAGGGGTAGAATGAAGGACTTCGTCGGAATGCTCCAGATTCCTCATATAAAAGTCCAGACGGGGAGCAGGAACCCCCTGTGAGGTTAAATAGGAATTATATGGCCATATAATTGGACTGAAGGCCCTAAGAAAAGTTACAGAATGGTGTTTGTTCTCCATCGCCATGCCGTAGCGCTCATCTGCCATGACGACGACAGTCCCAAGAGTTGTGTCACCAAGAAGTCGGGAGTTCAAAGAAGAAGGTTCCTAGGAGGCTAGGGGTTTATATGAGCTCGGGTCACGTGACATTCGTGCTGAAGTGCGGGTCGTTCACCACATCTTGAGCAAAACCATTGCGATCCAGGCAGTGCCCCAGCCTGTTCCTGATGACTGCAGTTCATTCCTCTTCGCTGCTGAGTCGTCAGCGAGTCGCGCCAGAAGCACCCGTCAGCACTGCTCCCCAGTGGTCTACGTGACCCGAACCGCTCATACCCATGGCGTCCATTTGATAAATTTTCAATTTCTTTCTTTTTGTGACATTTCTTTACGTGACAATAGCCGGTATTACACTGTAAAAGATCTTTGTCAAAGATCTTTTATAAAAGGAACATGACAGTGTAATAGCCAATATTTTATAGAAGATTTCTTTTATAAAATTTCTTGGATAAAATGTAGTCTGAAGCGTCCACGTTTTGTCATACATTTGGCAACATGGCGTCCGATATAGGGGTATTGCTTCAACCAAACTTTTAATTGCTGAGTGCGAGAAATTAGAATGTTTATACGAGTATAATACTGTCCATTCAGACTACAAAAGTAAAACCAAACGAATTGACGCTTATAGAACACATTTTCCCGAGAAGTGGATAATTTGGGGTTTGGAAAATGCCCAATTCAGAAAGATAATTTTTTTTAACTTCCAAATCAGAGGACTCAATTTCGAAAGAAGGAGGAACGACAAAGAAAATTGAATGTTTCCTCATCCATCCTCAAATAATTCTTCATTTCGAAGTTCTTTAATTAATGCTTCACAATGTGCGACCCATAACCTCACCATGGATGAATACCATGGCGTTGTTTAAAGGCCTCACATCCAAACGTTTCCTCTTTACCTTTTCCTTCATCGGCATTAAACACAGATTAGTTATTACAAAACATAACGTAGCACAAACCAACTATTTGTGCGTCATCCATCGTAAATCGCGAGCAAACAAACTACATGAAATATTGGACGAAATGCGATACGTTCGTCAAATTTCTTTGTCAAAGTTTTCTCGCCAATGATCAAAGAACTTCCACAAAGTTCTTCATCAAAGATATAGGTCGAATATATTTTACGGTGTAATGCCGGCCAATGTCAGTGCCAGATTACCAAACAGGCTGAATAGGCCGCAGCGTGGGGCGCGCAATTTTTGGGGACGGATGAATTTCAACTGATGCAGAATTTCAAAAGGCGAACTTTTGAATATTTTTTATAGAAATATATCTTTCCATATTTTTAACTAAAGAAAATGTTAATTAATAAATATATCCATTAATATACATACAGGTACAATGAATACAAAAGTGTCGTATATTTATTAAATCAGTATCGTGGTGAGAATTATTTATACGTATAATCAGGGCTTCATATCAGGCGGAACGCGACGAAACTGCGATCCGGTACCTAGGGAATAATTATTAAATTATAATATAAATATTCAACTATTTCTATTAAATTAATCATTAATTTTGGGCCTTGTTCCGGAGCCTAAAATTGTATAAATCTAGCCCTGCGTATAATCAATTATTGATACTTACACAATATTTTCTCGGTTACAATTTTTTTTCCACTCGCCAGTTCCAAACTTTAAAATAGCATTATGATTGTTATGGCCACCACCGTTATTGTAAATGTTTAACAATAAATAATTTATCAAATGTTTAAGTAAAATTAACAGTATATGAAATAACTTATGGAAGAAAGAGAAATGAAGAAGCGATATCCATTCATGATACCTGACAGTTTTACCCCTGCGTTCAATTATGAGCATCTGTGGCCACAAACTCGCGGAAAAAACTGTCAAGAAAACTGTCATTTAGCTTTTGATTGTCCGATTTTGTTGACGATCACTATCCTGAACGTGAATGGATAGTGATCGTTTTACCTGATCATATTTCAGTTTTGTTTAACCACGTCGCAAAGATGCTTTCAGACCCGCAGTTTTGTCCGTCTGGGTTTATTGCGACTCGTGTTATATTTGGTGGCCGGCAACCACGAACACGGAGAAAATCAATGGACAATCGATTTTTTCTCGACTGTTTTGTCCTCCGGGTTGTGGCCACTGACGCTCGTTGCCCGGAGGGTTAAACGGAAGAGCCAAACTTATACGAATTCCGAGGATGTATGGGCCCCTGTTTTTCAGGATACGGGATTGTCGTGAACGCCTGTGCGCGAGAACCTGTTTCCGGAACACTTTCAGTGAAGGAAGTGGCGTGTCCTCGTCCGGACAATGGTGTAGTGCGACGACTCCAAATGTGGGGACACGAAACGCGCAAACCTGTACGGATGAAACGGAATCTGAGAACACCTTCAAGGTACGGTTAAGCGAGATGTTCAAATAGGTACGGGTAAAATCGAACGTGTATTGTGCCCATAATGGAGTTCCACTTATTTAAATTGCCTCCAAATATGCTGGTGGAGAAGCGGGTAGAAGAAGTAGTGGTGACAGTGCCCAAGCCAACGCATTTGACACTGACAAATTACGAGTGTTTGACCCGTATACGCCGCAAATATGCAGTAGACAATCGGTGTAATTGTCAAAGCGACCCATTCACTAACTTTTGGAAACATTCATATGTGAAGGTGTAAAAAAATGGTCACAGGTGCCACCACCATACGTTTAACTCTTTCACTCTCAGTGTTAATTACTAGAAACATGTTGATTTTATTATTGTCGGTGCACTCCATTGGAACGAACTTGAGTTATGAAGATATTGTCTTATGGAGACATCCTAAATTAAAGATATAACCAAGTGTTGGCGTTCCTCAACGCTAGATGACGATTTAGCCGAGATCGCCAGAGCATTGTTCGCTCCTGGTCAGAGTGTATTCATGTCTTCCGTTGGTTTGAATCTTCATATAAAACCCTGCTTAGCTGCTGGTTGGCCTGCGGTTAAGTCGGAGGGAGAGGCGGGCGTTTAAGCAAACGGTGGTTAGTTGGCATCGAAGCATGTTTAACCCCTCTGCACCTCCATACGTTTAACCCGTATCTTCTTTAGCCAATACTTGGCTCTTCAAATTTGATTGCATCTTATCCTGGAATTATTATTATTATTATTATTATTTTTTTTTTTTTTTTTTTTTTTTTTTTTTGAGAAGGAACAGACTAAAAACTATCATTTGTGAAGGTGATGATTTCCTTATCCTTTGCTTTGACAAATCTGTAACAATTGAGTAGTTGCCAGTCTTCGCCAGCTCAATTACATTTCCCGCTTCTTGTTCTTGACTGTTTTATCGAAATCTTTATTGGTATTGTGCTGCTTTCCGAAAGAAAATGTCACGGGGGATGAAATCTAATGCACTCTATAACAATGGTGGCCATTATGTCACACCTATCTGTCGTATCAAAAAATACATATGCCTGTAATTCGCCATGGGAAATTTTTTTCTCGGAAACAATACTGTCCAGTCCATCATAAAACGTTACGAGTCTGTTTCATCTCATTCCCTTCCGATGTTACTAGTCACGACGTGCTTCATTGATTTGCGTGCTAATGCGGATAACTACTGTGGCGAACTTAAAGGATGAGAAACTTTCGAGCATTGTTGCCATGGCGAAATTTGTTGAATGTAATTTTGTCGTGTGTTGAATGTCGTAGATTCAGCACTGATAAATAAATTAATGCAGTATTATTATTTTTTTTCGTTTTCGTGCGTAAATACGTGGTACAGAGAGAGTTACGTAATGCTGCGGAAATCGAATTGGAGAGGTTTCAACGGAAATTCACTTCTTGGGGTCCCCAGATACCGAAGGAGTTTTTTATTTATTTATTTATTTTATTTGTGGGGTGTGTGTGTGTGTGTGTGTGTGTGTGTGTGTGTGTGTGTGTGTGTGTGTGTGTGTGTGTGTGTGTGTGTGTGTGTGTGTGTGTGTGTGTCTGCCCGTCCGTCATTACGTGAACAGCACTAGCGACTAAACCATTCTTAGAATTTTCCCCCAAATGAATAACCCCCGATCGCTCGGACCTGCAAATTTGAAAAGAATTCTTGACATTCTTTCAGGGGTATTGTACATGAAGCCCCTAGGACATTTTAAAAATTTTATCAAAAATATCAGACCTTTTTGTTCTTTCATTTCTTTTGTAAGAGTAGAGTGAAATTCACTTTTGACTGTTATCTCGGAATTTTTGAAAGTTGAAAAAGTTTTAAATTCTTCTTACAACATATAGAAGATTCATTTTTTCTCAAAAATTCAGAATTTCAGAAAATGCGGTATGCTTAAAATTAGGGATGGGTCCTCGATACTTTCGATACTTCGATACCCTCGATACTCGGGTGGTATCGATAGCGATCGATACTTTCGGAAAATGACTCGATACTTTTTCGATACTTTCAATTATTTATGCCATTCCTCATCTCTTCTGATTTTACGGAAGAATTGTCTTCTTTACATTCTTCTTTCTCCTATTTGTCTTCCGTTAGCAACAAGGAAGTGTCCGTCTGTTCAGATTCACTTACAGTCGTTGAAATTACCCAACGCTGCAACGTCCGAGCGCCGTTCCCCGCTCTATCCCACTCGCGCCTGTCACCATCTCGTGAGATAGCTTGCAATTCGCGACCAATTCAGCTTTGGGAAACTCTTCCTTGTGAGTTCCCAGCAATCTGGTGACGACAGGCATGATAAGCAATGCTCGATGACAGCGTTTCTTCTCGGGATACTCTCCTCCTCAGCCCACTGCGGAGGCATCTGACGGAGCTCTTGAGTTCAGTTCTGCATTTTAAAATGACCGAAAGACGACTAAATTAGTGCATTCCATAAACAAAAAGAGTGAAGTGTGGAATTATTTTGAAGAGGACTCAAAAGATGACAATCGTGCTAATTGTAGAATATGTAAAAACATTTTCGCCTGGTGAAAATTCACACAATTCTAGTAATTAAAAAAAACATGTTACATCAATACAACAGGTAGTATTCAGCTCCATCGAACACAAGTGAGCCAAGCCAACTAATGTTGCACCGGACGTTTGAATCGTCGCAGATCGTACAAGTGAAGTGGTAGAAGTTAATGACCCATGGCCAGTCCTGTCAAGATCATCAAGTTCCAACACAAATCAACCAACATTCATTGATTTTTTGGCCTCAAAGAACAAATTTAAATCAGGAGACAACCGTTCAAAAGCAATAACAATAAAATTTGCTTACATGATACGCAAAGATCATTATTATTGATGACAATAGATTCAAGGAATTAATTAAACATCTTGAACCTAGATACACCATGCCCACAAGAAAATAATAACTCTTTAATCACGATTTCGATTCTCCGATATTTCCGTAGTTAAAAAAATTTAATCACTGTATATGATTCCGAATAACTTATTTTCATTATATACATTAGAAATTTCAAATTAGACAAGCATTTATTGTTCAAAATTTTAATTCACTTAATTTATTTTTTCGCCATCCTCAACTACTGAACCCCCGAAAATGCATTGACATGTGGTCTCTTTATACGAATATTCTGAAGAGTGATTGTGATTGAGTGATTGAGATGCTGTGAATACTAATCCACAGCACAAGAAGATGAATCAAATGTGCGGACTTTCTTCCTCCTGATACAAATCTACTATCGTACTGGAAAAACAAAGTGACTCTCCTCAATTTAAGAAAAAGTGCTGTTTGATACCAGTGCATTTCATCAGCTACAATGATTTCGGAGAGACTTTTCGGTACAGCTGGATTGATATGTGACAAAAAAGAAATAGAATGGACCCAGAAAGAGTTAGAATGTTAGTTTTCCTTAAGTATCTTAAAAAACTTTAAAAATTGTATGTTCATCTCAATAGTTTTTAAATATTAAAATAGTACATGTATGCATGTGTGAAGAACAAAATATATCCTTCCAATTCTGATTGAACCACTTTTACTGCTGAGCCTTTAAAGTAGTATGGTATCGAGTATCGAAGCTCTCAGATAGGTAACGGTATCGAGTATCGAGAAATTCCGGTATCGACCCATCACTACTTAAAATAATGTTCAGGATTCGCCACTGACCTTGACATCCCGTTTCATATATTAGCCTGACAGACCTCAGTTTATTTGAATGAGGAGCTGGCTCTCTTCACCTAGAACAATGGTACAAGCACCAAGATGTGGCCAAATGATACCATTGAAAAAATATGTAAAGGTTCACAACCAAGATATTCGGGGCCCGCGAAGATGTTCTTCTTTATTAATGGCCACAGATGAACGATAAGAATCATGAGAGACCGTGTTTAAGGCGCCATTAGATAGCAGATGGGACGAGGATGGGACAAAACCGAAAAGCATGTCCCGTGTCAAGAGAATAGGAAACTAACTAGTACGAGAAAGTTTTTGCCATTTAGCATCAGTATTTTCTCCTGAAGTTTGTGTAAGGGAAGAAGTTAGGAATTTAACGTTGTGTACCAATGTTCAATCACTTTGATGAATATTTTTCAAGACATACTTCAAGAAAGTGAAGGATCTTCATTTTATTTCGCAATCCGTATCTTGCAGTAACTCTTGTGGAAATTTGGCAACCGCGTCTCGCCAATTGACACAGGCGTGGCTGGCTGTTGCCGGGCCGACAGAAGAGACGAGCGTCACATCATAAGCTGTAGCATCTTGTTTCAATATTTTTCTCATTCTAGGCTCATGACAGTCAGTACGCTACTCACAGTCCGGAATCCTTCGAATTGAATGAGGCGGGCGAGGATGGACTAGGCTGGAGCATGAATGATAAACAAAAGGTCTGTTTCTGCGATTCTGTCCCGTATGTTCTAGAAACAAAACTGTCAAATTGAAGACGTGGAGGGAAGTTATGATTGAGTTATCGATGTATTAACCGCCGTGTAATAATAATAATAATAATAATAATAATAATAATAATAATAATAATTATTATTATTATTATTATTATTACTGAATTCCAGCGCACGTATTGTTCGAAGGCTTGAAATCTGGAAATTAAACAAATAAGAAAGTCTTAATAAAATTAATACAATATTGAGAAAAAATAATTAATAATAATAATAATAATAATAATAATAATAATAATAATAATAATAATAATAATAATAATAATAATAATAATAATAATGTTCTTCAAAATGAAAATTTTGGACTTCTTTCCTAAACGTGATTTCTTAGGAGGATGAATGAAAAAAGAAAGAATCTCCCTAATGACGGAATAAGTGCTTTCCCCTTCTTCCGACTAAAATAGCCGCATTCCTCCACCCCGAAATGTGAGGAAATACGACTGCTGGAAGGTCGCTAAAAGTGAGATGGATGTCAAATTATCATAACAGATGCTTCCAGACAGAAAATGAAGACCCTCTATTATGTGCTATCTTGAAGTAACGCTAATGTCAAAAAAATTTTGTTTGGGCGTGTTTCCCCGTGCAATAATTATTCCATTTTAAACAGTCTTGTGAATGTGATGTCTTGTGAACCAAATGGTTTGTCGATCGCAGAATGCATTTCTAACGGAGTCCCTAAACGCTCTGTGTATGTGAAACTTTGCACGTTCGTGTTTGCCCGTCGCGTGTATGTAACCGTTCGCTACTGGCGCCCTCAGATGCCCATTTCTACAGTTCTATCCAGTTAGGTCAGTGACAGTGTCGGCTGACTGCTTTCCCCCTCCCCAACCGGCCTGCCCGTCGCCGTCTTTGCTGGGCTGTGGTTGGGCCTCTTTTGTCTGGATGAGGACGCTTCGCTACCTGCTCTGTGAATGACCCCCCTTGGAACAAGAGTTATAATGCCATTCATTCCTAGCTGCCTGTGAAGTAAATTAGCTGTTACGGTGTCATCCAATCGGAAGGTTGAACGCTACCATAGTGACGTCACTAGTGACGTATAAGGTCCCGATTGGATGGCACCGTAACAGCTGATGAAATTTCACAGGCAGCATTGGAAAAAATCGCAGTATGCGCAGTATACTACAGTATACGCAGTATACATGGACTTTCAGAAAGCAGGCAACAAGGAATGCGAATACTGACGAACACCGGCTGCTCTCTAATTGCATTACAAAAGTTGCATTGGTATGTGGCCACACTGATTGTCCTGTTGCCTGGTCAGATAAAACGTAACAAGTGTAACTAACACGAATTTC